>SJYV01024581.1:1781366-1810076 GCA_006410875.1 Neotragus pygmaeus | reverse complement strand
CCATAAGGGTGGTGTCATCTGCATATATGAAATTATTGATATTTCTCCCAGCAATCTTGCTTTCAGCTTGTGCTTCATCCAGCCCAGCGTTTCTCATGATGTACTCAGCATATGAGTTAAATACAGGGTGACACTATACAGCCTTGATGTGCTCCTTTCCCTATTTGGAACCAGTCTGTTGTTCCATGTCCAGTTCTAACTGTTGCTTCCTGACCTGCATACAGATTTCTCAAGAGGCAGGTCAGGTGGTCTGGTATTCCCATCTCTTTCAGAATTTCCCACAGTTTATTGTGATCCACACAGTCAAAGGCTTTGGCATAGTCAATAAAGCAGAAATAGATGTTTTTCTGGAACTCTCTTGCTTTTTCGATGATCCGGCAGATGTCAGCAATTTGATCTCTGGTTCCTCTGCCTTTTCTAAAACCAGCTTGAACATCTGGAAGTGCATGGTTCACGTATTGCTGAAGCCTGGCTTGGAGTATTTTAAGCATTACTTACTAGCATGTGAGATAAGTGCAATTGTATCAGTGAGTACCTGGATTAATTTGGATTCTTATTCCTGCATTTACCCCCTTTAAATAAGAAAAAATATATATATAATATACATATATATAGATAGATGCCCCAGGACTCAGTGACTGACTGGGAAATGAGAGGCGGAAAAGGGATCAGAAGGATGCAGGGTTCCTGAGGTGGATCACCAGTGGATAATGGGTCCCTCACTGTGCTCACGATGGGCATTTCTATAAGTTCAGTACTAGACTAGTAAGTGCAGAACACATCTGTCTGCACTGGGTAAAAGACAGTGTTATAAAGACTGGCAGGACTAGGGCTATACTTATATAATATTTTGAGGTTCTGAAAGTATTTTCAAAAACACTATCTCTTCTGACACAGCAATCCGACAAAGTATGCAGGTTAATTATCAATAGCCTTGTTTTAGAGATAAGAAAACTGAGGCCCCAAATGCTGAATGATTTTCCAGAGATTACAGGGGAAATAGGTGGTGGGGTGGGGCTTGACTTTTAGTCTGCTGACTCTAAATCTTCAGGGCACTGAATTTAGTATTTAATTATTTTTCATAACTTCATGAGGGTTAGGTTGCTGGTTTGTAGAGTATAAATTTTCTGAAGCAGAGGATAATAGTGTGTATGTAGTCCTGGAGTTTCCTGATCCTAGCCACAGGTTGTCCTGTGCATTGTAGGGTGTTAGGTAGTATCCCTAGCCTCTACCCACTAGACCACTAAGGCCAGTAGTGTTCTCCAAGCTGTGGAAAGTAAATATGCAAGCAGGCATTCCAAATATTCCCTGGAGGGCAGATCATCCCAGCTGAAAATCAGTGATTTAGTCACTTTGCAATCCTAAACACAGAGGAGAAATCCAGTAAATTTCTGGTGATTGACTGAAAGCTTACATGCATTCTGAAATGCTTTTAAAAGAAACCAGTCAGACAGTGAAGTTAAAATGGTATGTAAGGTAAGGACATTACCTGTTTTAGAGTTTGGAATGGTGCCAAACAAATCAGGACGTTGTGGTGGCGACTGTGCTTGCGCTGATTAGCAGATTAGTTGTATAGGGATCAATTTGGGAAGAGAAGAGGGACATTGTTTCTCTCACACATAGGTGCGTGCACAGTCCTGCGTCTCTCTGCACATGGCAATAGCGAGTTTGAGTACAGGATGCACTCATGTATATTTCATTTGTTTAGAAATCCCAGCCACCATAGAAGAGCTCGTTAAAGGGCTGTGAGTAGAAGGAGCCCAGGATTTGAGCACCTTGGAAGTGGAGTCTATTTCTATCTCCGCTGCTAACCGAGTAGTAAGACCGTTGGCATGTTACTGCCAGTCTCTGAACTCGGAGTCCTCATTCACAAAATGAGGTTGGAATGTATTTTCTCATAGGCTTCCCAGGTGGCGCAGTGGTAAAAATCCGCCTGCCAGTACAGGAGACACAAGAGCTTCAGGTTTGATCCTGAGTTGGGAAGATTCCCCTGGAGAAGGAAATGGCAACCCACTCCAGTATTCCTGCCTGGAGAATTCCATGAACAAAGGAGGCTGGTGGGCTGCAGTCCTGGGGTAAAGAGTTGGACATGACTGAGCGACTGAGCACCATGCACCTTCCGACTATTTACTGATGATTCCATGATAACAAGTTCTTGATCTTCTATCTGCAAACCTGGAGATTGCACGTGTTCCCGAATTCAAGCGTTTCTGTCTTTCAAAGGTAATAAAGTGCATAAAACGTTTTAAATAACACTTTCAAAGGGGCTGAGGCAGCAATCTCGAATCAAACACATTAATGTTTCTCCAGTAAAATGTTTGGCTGTTCACATTTGGGGAAATAAATGAATATAATGAACAGCCTCACATCAGTTCAGGTAAGATTTTGTTGCCAAACAAATTTGCCACAAACACAAACAAACAAAAACCGTTTTGGTTTTTACACTTTAAACGTCAGAATCGTGGGTGTGTAATCATGGGAATGCAAGTTGCTCAGTCGTGTCTGACTCTTTGCGACCTCATGGACTATACAGGCCATGGAATTCTCTAGGCCAGAATACTAGAGTGGGTAACCTTTCCGTTCTCCAGGGGATCTTCCCAACCCAGAGATCAAACCCAGGTCTCCCATATTGCAGGCAAATTCTTTACCAGCTGAGCCACAAGGGAAAATTGTGTAATCATGTATGTGTACTCAATTCTGATTAATGATGATTCATTAATAAATCAAGTTGCTGCTGCTAAGTCACTTCAGTCCTGTCTGACTCTGCAACCCCATGGACTGCAGCCCACCAGGCTCCTTCAACCATGGGATTTTCAAGGCAAGAGTACTGGAGTGGGTTTCCATTGCCTTCTCTGAATAAATCAAGTTATAGGTAAGTAAAATCTGTGAAATAAGCCTAAGAATACTTTTTAACCCTTTGGGAGATATTTTATTAAAAATAAATAAATAAAAGTTCTTTTCTTAATATTTATTCTTCTGGCTTCTGAATTTCAAAGTTAACACAATAGGCCTTTTTTTTTCAGGCCTTAATTTTGATTCTAACATTTAATTATAAATGCAAAATTTATTATCCCAGGTAATGTGTATGAAAAAAGTATAAATGGAAAATGAAATGAATCCCTTCTTTCCCTTAGCTTTACCTATAATGAATTTCATGAAAAGAATAACTGAATGAAAACTTACCAGAATAAAGACAACACAATTTAACAAATAAAATAAATAAAGTATTACTGTTTTATTTATATTAATTAGGGTCATGTCAACCTCCAGTTTGGAAAAATGAAAAGGGAACAGAATTTGGTGAATATCACTCCCATGGCAGTGCTATGAGAAGGCTCAGGTGGATTGGAGCTCTGTTTCCCAAATGACTATTAATAGTACTGCCAACCATGGCACCTTCCTTCCCCGACTCAGCACTTTCTGTCACGCATTAGTAGTACTCCACAACAGGAAAAACACCTCTGAACCAAATACGCTAAGGAGGACCAAGAAGAGCATACGTGCTCACGACACTGACAGGGAAACTGAAGGAGGTGATGAGCCAGGAGTAATCATCACACAGTCTTTCCATCGGGAGCTGAGAGCAGGATACAAGTGTCTCGCACTTTCTGTGAGCAGCCAAACTGTACACATTTCAAGCCATAGAGAAATGAAAGACAGAAAGTGTTGGGAAAGGGACAGAGGGAGGAAGATGAAGAGGCAGGGAAGAATTTGTGAAATAGTGTTGGTTATGGAACTTTTCCATGAAATATCTGCCATTTAAGTCATCCTTTTCATCACATTCATGACTCCGCTGCTGATGCTGATAAACGTCCATCAGTGTGCAAGGCTTGGGGAGTATAGTGAGGAACAAGACATTTGAAACTTAGAGCTTGGTGACGTAAACAGACAGTAAACAAGTAAGAAAAAAGATTTAAGATAAATGCTGTGAAGGAGAACAATTGTGTAATCAAATGGCACTTAACCTGCATGGGATAATTCTGATGGGATTTTTCAGTGGAGGCTTTTCTAGGAGGTGTTAGAAGGAGGAGAATAAGTTGGCCCTGGGAGGCTCTCCCAGTGCCAAAGCCAGAACACAGGAGCACAGGAAAGTGCATGGAAGAGACGGGAGGTGGGGAGATGAAGGGGCAGAAGAAGCAGGATCCAGGCTGCAGGACCTGCAAGTCACAGTGAGGAGACTGCGCTTTATGGCAGGGACAAGGAAAAGGCCCTGAAGGTCTTCAGCAAAGGACAGGCGATCTGGTTTATATTTTAAAACAAACGTGTCAGCTGTCTTGAAAAGGGACACGGGTGAAACTGAGAGCACTAGTTAGAAGGTTAATGTGGATGAGGATATTGCAAGAATTTAAGAACGCCCTAATACCCTAAGACTAAGGGCTAGTTGATGAGATATTACCTTTTCACATCATTGTCTACCAAGTTTATAATTTGTGTAGTTTTACACGCATCTATTTATGTTGTTGACTTGAAATGTCTGTATGACTAAAAAACATTTATTTCTTGGTGTGGGTGCTTTTTTTATATTCCAAATATGGACAAGACATCCACAAAGACCATCTTGTTAAAGACCTAAGCATTCACACTATCATCAGATGAACAATTCCTCTTTAACTTGTCCAGCTCCCGTAAGATATTAAAGACTTACATCATATTTCCTTTCAATCCTTACCTTCCTAGGTTGAGAAATATCTGACTCATATAGTTGCCCCTTTATTATTGTAGCTATTTTCAGTCCTCTTGCCTCTTTTTTTTCAATTGACTAGTGGATTTTCTTGAGGTGTAGAATTAGCGCTGCATCTGAAAAGCCAAACGTGAATCCTGTGTTTTATTGTGTTTCCTTTAGAGCAAAATTTTACCTTGTTTCTGCATTTGTATTATACTTCAGTGGGTCAGAAGT
Source organism: Neotragus pygmaeus (assembly GCA_006410875.1). Lineage (NCBI taxonomy): Eukaryota > Metazoa > Chordata > Mammalia > Artiodactyla > Bovidae > Neotragus > Neotragus pygmaeus. Next base: position 1,805,179 of record SJYV01024581.1, on the reverse strand, counting down.
TTGTTCCAGCCCAGAACCATGAAAGATAAGGGGACAGCTCTGTTCAGGATAACGCAGGCATGAGTACCAGGAGATGGGTCATCGAGGGCCGTCTTGGAGGCCTCCCACCACACCAGGACAGTAACTAGAACAGGGAGGGGCCCGCGGGGGAGGAGTACATCATGGAACCAAACACGCCACAAGGAGACCAACTGCTGTCCTGTAGGGGACAACACGCTTACCAGATGCAGAATCTGGAAAGTGCGGCAGCCATGTGACGTCTAGAAGGTAGAGGGCCACGCATGTAGTATCACAAGGGCTCAGATCAGGCAACAAAACATGGCCGTGATTCGTGTCAGAGCAGAAAGTATTCTGATTCAAATGGGCATGGAGCAGCATCTGGGAAAATAGTTATCATTCACTTATTTAGTAAATGTTTACTGAAGAACATTTTAAATGTTTACTGAAGAACATTTACACAGATGTAAAGAACAGACTGTGGGACTCTGTGGGAGAAGGCAAGGGTGGGACGATCTGAGAGAATAGCACTGAAATCTGTATATATGATATGTGAAATAGATCACCAGCCCAGGTTCCATGCATGAGACAGGGTGCTCAGGGCTGGTGCACTGGGATGACCCTGAGGGATGGGATGGGGAACACATGTGCGCCCGTGGCTGATTCATGTCAATGTATGGCACAGACCACTACAATATTGTAAAGTAATTAGTCTCCAATTAAAAGGGGGAAAAAATAAAGTAATTGAATTAAAAAAAAAAAGAACTATGGACACTAAGGCTACAATGCNAACACATGTGCGCCCATGGCTGATTCATGTCAATGTATGGCACAGACCACTACAATATTGTAAAGTAATTAGTCTCCAATTAAAAGGGGGAAAAAAATAAAGTAATTGAATTTAAAAAAAAAAGAACTATGGACACTAAGGCTACAATGCAAAGATTGACTCCCTGACATCATGGCACTCAGAATTCAGGAGGGACTGTATCTAAGTGAAACGATCACTACAGTGCGAGGAGGTCTGTGATAGAACGCAGGGTGGTGGGGATTTCTTAAGGGGAACATGTGACCAAGAATTAAAGATCAAGAGGGGTGAAAAGAAGTGACAATGGCACCAAAGCTTAAGAAAGAGTTGGAAGTGAAAGACAGGGAAACAGAGAATATTCCAGACCATGGAATATTCTGGTATAACACCCAGTATAACATCCCAGTATAACACCGGGAACAGAGATGACCCTGGAGCAAGAAAGAACCAGTCCCCCAAAGCAGCTGGAAAGTGTCTAGAGCTATGCACTCCACACTGAGGCAAAAAGAAGAATCATGAGGCTAGAATAGATACTGGGCAGGAGGTCTAGCCAACGTGGGTATCATCTAAAATGGGAGGTCTCTTGTTCGTTCACATCAGAAGTGGTCATTTTCATGAAAGTGCTGGCACAAGGAGGACCAGGAGAGGAAGGGAGGGACCCTGAGAGGCAAGGTGGCACCGGAGCTGAGAGGCTGAGGCAGTAGATGAGCAGAGGAGACCTCAGACAAGAGCCTCAAGAAGCTAATGCCAGAGTGAAGACGAAGCAAGTAAGGGTCAGGAGCTAAACTCACAACGTCTGGACAAACATCCCTTCACGCAGAGCCCCAGGCTTCTTGCCAGGAGAGGAGTCGCTTCTCAGAAAGCCATCCCAGACCAGACAAGATGAGTAAGGGGAAAGGAGTTTGCTTGAAATTAACGTCGCAAAGCAAGGCAGAAACGGTGATATCCCTGGTGCCTGAAGTCAGAGCAGACCTGGGGTGGTAAGACTGGATGCCATTGCCTCCATTTAATCAGAGATCTGCAGAACAGATTGGGAGACTGCATGGACTGACTGAGCTTTCAACAAGGGTCCATCAGTGGTCCTGATAGTGGAGAAAATAAGCAGGACCCAGCATACAATGGTTCCTGACTCACAGAAAGTGTGAGGCTGTGCATTATTTCTTAAACTTTAGTCTGCATCAAAATAATGTGAATCCTTGCTAAAATACAGGTTTCTAGGGCTCACCTCTAGGCATGCCAATTCAGCTGAGCAGGAGTGAAGTGCGGTATCAGTCTGGAGAAGGGAATGGCTACCAGCTCCATTATATTTTCTATGTATTTGTGTTTTATGAAGACTTGTGGGTGATTCTGAAGCCAAGAAGGGGCAGATCTCGTTTTGAAAACAGTTATTTGGAACTTGAAATTTAGCCTGATGGCTAAGAGTGTGGGCTCCCATAGCAAGGCTGCATAGATATCAATGCCCAGCTTTGTCACTTCCCACAGACTCCCAGAAGGTCAACCTATGCCTCAGTTTTCTCAGCTCTAAAAGAGGGTGATGATACCTACCTAACTGGGTGGTTGTGCGGTTAGACAAGTTAATAAATGTAAAGTACAGCACATAGCACAGTTTGAATTCTTANCACAGACTCCCAGAAGGTCAACCTATGCCTCAGTTTTCTCAGCTCTAAAAGGGGGTGATGATACCTACCTAACTGGGTGGTTGTGCGGTTAGACAAGTTAATAAATGTAAAGTACAGCACATAGCACAGTTTGAATTCTTAATGTTAGCAATTAGCTGCAAACTTACACAAAAGTGCTTGAAAACCTGTTTAGCAAAATTTACGTGTGAAATTCCAAGCCTCATGGATTTTTGTAGGCCTCAAGATTTCTAGTACAAGAAAAAGAAATAAAATTTGCATCAATATCCATTTCTGTTTCCACTGATCGGTCAAATACTTTATTTCTTTCTGCCTGTCTTGAAACTCCTGAACTCAGTATAGTTATTTGAAAATTAAAAATGGAAGGAAGTCAGAAACAGTATTGGAAACACTGATCAAAACGGAGTAAAGATGATGATTGTTATTTTTGTGATGTGCTTCTTCCCTGTTGCATTCGAGTGGCGATGTGTGTGATGAGCTCTGATTGGACCCCATCTTTTCACTGACCATCCATCATACTGCTCATGAGAGATACCAAGCACTCGCCAAACTCACTCTGCCCTGATGCTTAGGTACTCAGATATCATAATTCAGCCCAGCCCTCTGATTTGCTATGGTGAGGACAAGGTTGATGACAATTTCCACCTTCATAATTATCACCCATTTCCTCTGTAGGGATATAAGGCAAATCATACTGTCCCTACCCACTCCAGTACTCTTGCCTGGAAAATCCCATGGATGAAGGAGCCTGGTAGGCTGCAGTCCATGGGANAGAGAGTGAAAAAGCTGGCTTAAAACTCAACATTCAGAAAATGAAGATTATGGCATCCGGTCCCATCACTTCATGGCAAATATATAAACAATGGAAACAGTGACAGATTTTATTTTCTTGAGCTCCAAAATCACTGCAGATGGTGACTGCAGCCATGAAATTAAAAGACAGCTGCTCCTTGGAAGAAAGGCTATGACCAAACTAGACAGCATATTAGAAAGCAGAGACACTACTTTGCCAATAAAGATCTGTCTAGTCAAAGCTATGGTTTTTCCAGTAGTCATGTATGGATGTGAGTGTTTAGACCACAAAGAAAGCTGAGTGCTGAATAACTGATGCTCTTGAAATGTGGTGTTGGAGGAGACTCTTGAGAGTCCCTTGGGCTGCAAGGAGATCAAACTAGTCCATCCTAAAGGAAATCAGTCCTGCATATTCACTGGAAGGTCTGATGTTGAAGCTGAAGCTCCAATACTTTGGCCAACTGATTTGAAGAACTGACTCACTGGAAAAAACCCTGATGCTGGGAAAGGTAGAAGGCAGGAGGAAAAGGGGACAACAGAGGATGAGATGATTGGATGGCATCACCTACTCGATGGACATGAGTTTGAGCAAGCTCAGGGAGATGGTAATGGACAGGGAAACCTGATGCGCTGCAGTCCATGGGGTTGCAAAGAGTCGGACATGACTGAGCGACTGAACAGTTTAGCGATATCTAGAGGAAGTGTTCACCAGACCTAAAATATGAAAGATGTGTAGACACTGACCTAGCCAGGGGAGAGGGTGGACATCTACACTCCAGCAAAGTAATTTACCCATATGTGACATGTGAGTCAGGCTTCCCAGGTGGCTCAGATGATAAAGAATCTGCTTGCAATGCAGGAGACCCAGGTTCAATCCCTGGGTCGGGAAGATCCCCTGAAGAAGCGCATGGCAACCCACTCTGGTATTCTTGCTTGGAGAATTCAGTGGACAGAGGAGCCTGGCAGGCTATATTCTGTGGGATCTCAAAGATTCGGACACGAGGGAATGATAGCAGGTGAGGACAGAGACGTTTTAGATTAATCATAAAACATTGCTAGAGCCAAGCATTTTGGTCTATAAAAATGATAATTTCATATGGTTCCACCAATGATCAGGAAAGCAGTTTCAGACAACTTTTTACTAACTCCAGGTGGAAGAATTTGCACTTCATCTTGCTTGGAGTGGGAAAGTAATGAAGAATTGTAACTAGGTGAGTTTCCAGCTAAGATTTTAGACAGACTATTCTCACAGATGAAGAGGGTGGCCAGAACCACTTTATCCCTCATCTCCAGCTTCCCTTTTTTCTCCCATCTGATCATAGCCTAGATAACAGATAGCAGAGGTCTTGACTAAGACTGAGGTACTAGTGCAGGGGAGCAAACATGTGATCACAAGAGAAAATCAGTTGGAGTCAGTGACTAATTTTCAGTGGAGAAGACGAAGGATAAGAAAGTACCAGGTTTCTGGTTTGCTTCACAGGAGGGAATTTGGAGCCATTGGTGTTGATGTTCAGCCACAAAGTCGTGTCCGACTCTTTGCAACCCCATGGACTGCAACACACCTGACTTCCATGTCGTTCACTATCTTCTGAAGTTTGCTCAAACTCATGTCCATTGAGTTGGTGATGCCATCCAACCATCTCATCCTGCCTTCAATCTTTCCCAGCACTGGGGTCTTTTTCAATGCTGGAAGGGATCGAACCTGGGTCTCCTGCAATGCAGGCAGATTCTTTACCATCTGAGCCACGGGGGAAGCTTCTTGGAGCCATTAACACATATGAAAAAAAAAGAGAGAGAGAGAGAGAGAAAAGGAGCAGTTCTGGGGTGAAAACAATGAGTTTTGGATATTTGGGTTATGAGGTGCTTGAGATAAGAAATTGAGTATAGGAGTGTAATTTAGGAAGGATTCTGATTTGGAATTGGAGATCTGGAAATTGTCAGATCATCAGGGGCCAGGGTGTTGGATAAGGCAGGGGGATTCAGAACATGAGAGAGGTTGACACTACTTAGAAGCACACAGTTTTCCCGGGACTATAGCAATCTTATGTTTTCTTTAAATGCTTTTTAACTGAGGAGGCTTTAAAAATAATCTTACTTGGAAGACCAACATATGTAAAAGAGTTGCTGTGGCTGAAATGGGGGTGAAAGCTGAGAATCTCACTTGCTCAGGCTCCCCACTTCTTTTTGTTTCCTTGAGATGGTCCCAGAAATCTCTGAGGAACACTTGGAAAATGATCGATCTGGACTAATGGTCAAAAAATGCCTCCTGTGGGTCATATCCTGCCTGCCACCTGCTTTTGGAGAAATCTATATTGGAGTATAGCTACACACACTCATTGTCTGCATTCATGCTATAGCAGTAGAGTTAAGTTGTGACATGGATTATGGAGACAACAGAAAGAAAATATTTCCTATCTGATCCTTTACAGAAGTTTGCTCACCTCTGATCTAGTTGGTGTTTAGTCACTCAGTCGTGTCCAACTCTTTGCAACCCCATGGACTGTAGCCCGCCAGCTTCCTCTGTCCATGGAATTCTCCAGGAAAGAATACTGGAGTGGGTTGCCATCTCCTTCTCCAGGGCCTCTGACCTAGACTGAACTCTTTATTTCACAAATGAGAAAACTAAAATCCGGAGAATTTAAATGACATTTGAAAAGCTGCTCAGGCTAGAATCCAAATCTTGAGATACAGCCTGCATCGTCTTTTAAAAAGAGAAAAGCAATCAATTTAAAAGAGAATTGCAATCAACTTAAAAGAGAATTGCAATCAACTTGCCAAAGAATGAACTGGATACATTGCCACAGTAATTCCAAATAATAATAATTCTAAACAACAATAATAAAAACAGCAAATAGCTCTGAACTTCCTTTCACTCACTGTTGAATAAAATAGTTTTTAGCATCTTGCTGTTGTTATTATCTCTGAAATAAATTCCCTTTGTCCTGTATTACTAATTGTTCTCCCTTAAATTCAATGACCAACTTTATGTTAAAATGTGAAGTACTGTGTAAATTTTCTCCTACAGTAAATGAATAGCCTGCATGCTAAATTGCTTCAGTCGTGTCTGACTCTTTGAGACCCCATGGACTGCAGCCCACCAGGCTTCTCTATCCATGGAATTCTCCAGGCAAGAATACTGGAGTGGGTTGCCATTCACTTCTCCAGTGCATCTTCCTGCCTCCAGGGATCAAACCCACATCTCTTTGGTCTCCTGCATCAGCAGGTAGGTTCTTTACCACTTGCGCCACCTACAGTAAGTGGTAGTAGTAGTGTTAATTGCTCAGTTGTGTCTGATTCTTTGAGACCCCATAGACTGCAGCCCACTGGGCTCCTCTGTCCATGGGATTCTCCAGGCAAGAATACTTGAGTGGATGGCCACACCCTCCTCCAGGGGATCTTCCTGACCCAGGGATCAAACCCAGGTCTCCTGCATTGCAGGTAGACACTTTACTGTCTGAGTTACAGGGAAGTCCCACACAGTAAGTAACATGGTTTTCCAAAATAGAGTCACTATGATTGATTCACAGANTCCTCCAGGGGATCTTCCTGACCCAGGGATCAAACCCAGGTCTCCTGCATTGCAGGTAGACACTTTACTGTCTGAGTTACAGGGAAGTCCCACACAGTAAGTAACATGGTTTTCCAAAATAGAGTCACTATGATTGATTCACAGAGGTGGGACACCTGCACATTTCTGCCCTCTCCTTATACCCCAGCACACCCTTGGGTCCCCCATCTCTCCTCCCCATCCCCACCCCCACTTTCACCCTTTCCCTCATCTCCTACTTTTCAGGCATCCAGAGACAAGCTAAGGGATAAGGGTGCAGAAGCTTCAGAGTGAGGCAGGGGAGGACCTGCCATCCAGACAGGGGTGGGCGGGATGGTCCTGCGTCTACAGCCCTCCTCCTCCTTCGGCCCAGCTTTTCCGCATTTGGGTAGAGGAGGAGCACAAGGCGAGAGGCCCAGGCTGCAGAGTCTAAATGTAGTTCAGGCAGCACCAAATGAGAAGGGAAACTGAGCTTCCCGCAGCTCACCAGGATTTTAATGGAGTCATTTAGAGATCTGGAGTTGAAGAGACCTGAATTTGGTCTTGGATCATTCACTGACAAAGCAATATGGAAAAACAGACTCCATTTTATTCCATTTGTATCTTATATTTCTAGAACAGTGAAGTAAATATAGATACATGAATGGTAACTTTATTATGAGGTTTCCTTTAAGGATGAGGAGGGGGAAGTTATCTGTCACAAATGAAAAGAAAATGGTTACTTTTGTAGATATATAAGCACTTAGATGTTTAAAAGTCTCAGAATAAAATTCCCATTGTGTTTAGTTAAGACCTTAATAGGTCACACCAAGTAGAGAAGAGAATGTGAAGAAGGAGCATAGCATAAAGATCATTATGAAAAAACGAGGCATTTAGCTCTTTTTGTAAGTATACCAACCCCCTTAACATATCCATCTTCACTGGTTTTGTAAACCATGAGTTCTATTTCATATCATTAGCAAAGTTGATTTCAGATATAATGAAGAAAAGCACATTTAGGGTTAAATTCAAACCTCGAGAGTCGACATTTTAGTATCATGCATTTATTTATTAACTATTTATGGAGTTGTTTACTGTGTGCCAGGAACTGTTTTAAGAGCTTCATAAATACTGACTCGGATAGTTACGGAGCATATCTGAAAAAGAACTGGACATCCATGTATAAAAACTGGTTCAGAAATAAAAAGAAAAATATTAGAAGCAAGAGTCAGGGAAAAGGGAAGCAATGTGTTGACAATTTGCACTTCATTTTATTATATTCTCCTACAGAGCCTCTCCTTTCCTGAGTACCTTATTGCTTCACTTGGAGTATTTCTGTGAGAAAGATAATCCACGCCTAAAGGCTGCTCGACCGGCAAAGGCATTTCATCTCTTTCTGGGGGTGCTCACATTAATGATAGATTTTTTGTGCTACTGGGATTTAAAAGAAAAATCAGTTGCTTACATTTCTGTTTTTTAAGTTATTAAAAACACATCTTTACACAGATTTAAATACATAACTTGTATTTAAATTTGAATTAAATTACACTATCATTATAGATTTAAATATGAAAACTGNGTGCTACTGGGATTTAAAAGAAAAATCAGTTGCTTACATTTCTGTTTTTTAAGTTATTAAAAACACATCTTTACACAGATTTAAATACATAACTTGTATTTAAATTTGAATTAAATTACACTATCATTATAGATTTAAATATGAAAACTGTAATACCAAAAAATTTATTTAATGACAATATTTGTACATTTCCCAATTACCAAGAACTCTCCATAGGTATATAATACCATCTCCTATAGCCACAGTGTCCTCGAGTCTCCATTATTTTCCTTTCCTGTTTAGTTCATCTGGAAAGTGTTGTACTGTTCTTCCAGTTGACTCTTCTGGATCTTTACAAATCTCTGACTTAGGCATTTCCACTAGATTTACAACCTTATTCATGCGATGTGCGTCCTTTCCTCCTTCAATTTGCTCCCATCTAAGCGACTTTTACTCACAGAATTCAGAGACCTTGCGTGGTCATCTTCCCTCCAGTCCCCTCCATCCTTCAGTCAGAGTGTGCTAGTGGCCCTTGAAGGCCTCGTTGCCTGAAACCAGCAGACGGGTATGTGAGTTTTCCATGTATTTCTGCCGTCTGAGCCCATCTATTTCCTGAGCTCATGCCTCATCCTCCAGTCCACTCCCTTCTAAGGCTCTTCTTTGTATCATACAAAACAGGTATTTGAATCTCCTTACATTCATTCATTCATGTGACAAATACTGTTTGTTGAGCTTATAGTATGTGCCAGGCACAGGTGTGTTATCTCTGTGTATCCAATGATGAACAAAACAGACATCATCCCGGTCCATATGGAGCTGGAGGAAGTAAACAAATGTTCTTGCAGTTGGGTTAAGTGCCTGGAAGGAAATAATGGAGGATCATGGAGGAGAACGAAAGAGCAGACCTTCTAAAAGCGGTCAAGAGAGGCTTCTTAGTAAAATGAGAGCTGGGATCCTAATGCTTTTTCCATGATACGTTTCCCTGATTTTCCCTTTAGGGACTCTCATCCTTGTCTTTCTTTCATCTCCTAGGATCCTTTCGTAGAAGTTCCTTTCTCTGTTAGCAGAGCTCCTGGATTAACACACACATTTGTGAGGAACTTCAAAATCTTGCTTTCTTTGTTGTCACCTGTTGCCTTAGAAATGAAAGAGTACTAACATCTGGTGACCTACACATGGGTACGTGAGCCACCAACTGTCCTCTACTATGGGGTCAAAATAAGATGCCCTCCGTAGATCGTGGTCCTTACAACCCAGCCAAACTTGGCCACTGGGAGAGATGTGGCTCTAGGGAGAACATGACCAACTTTATCTTGTTTCCTGAAAACTCTTCTGATCAGTCTCTTTCTTCCCCAGGATTTTGTTCTCAGGTTTTGATTTCTGAATTTCCTCTGTTGCCTTCATCTCCTCTGAATGGCATATCAATATTCTCTAAACCATCCTCCACTTGTACAGCTTTAATGACCTGAAGGTCCTTTATTCCCTGGACCCTTTGCTTTGGGAGGCAGGAGAGCACAGTGGTTAAGCACACAGCCACACACTTGAACCCACATTTTACCACTTTCTAGCAGTGAGGTCTTGAGCAAGTTACTGACTTCTTAGATTCCACTTTCCTCATATGTAGAGTGAGAACAGGTCGTCTGTACTAATTTTCTATTGCCATGTAACAAATCACCACAAACGTAGTGGTTTAGAACAGCATATGGGTATTACTATTATCTCACAGTTTCTGTGGATCAGGAGTCCAGGTAGAGCTTAGCCTGGCTCCACCGCTCAAGTCCTCACCAGGCTGCCGTCAGGGCATCGACTGGGCTGCGTTTTCATTTAGAGACTTGATAGGGAAAGAATCTGCTTCTAGACTCCCTTAGTTTGTTGGAGGCAGTTTTTTCCTTGCAGCAACAGGACCATGGACCCCAGCTTCTTACTGGCTGTTGACTGGAGTCTGCCTTCAGGTCTAAGATGTCAGTTCCTTGACTCATGGCTTCTCCAACAAGGCTGCTTACTTCTGTAAGCAGGAGAGTATCTAGCTCAAGTCTGCCAAACAGGAGTCTTAAATGATGTAACACGATCACGTGACTCACCACATAATGTAACCTAAGCAAAGGGGTGACTTCCTATCACCTTTGCCACATTCTATTGTTTGGAGCAAGTCACATATTCAGTCTGCATTCTGAGGATAATAAGGGTGTGGCACCAAGGGGCAGAGACCATTTGCTTCTTTTAACAGCTCTGTTAGGTCCCCACAGTCATCTTTGACTTGTTCCTCAGATTTTTTTTTCTATTTTTCACTTCTGTGTTTGGAAGATGGGGAAATATTTGTTTTTAGAATTTTCTGCATGGAAGGGTCACTACTGATTCTTTTACTTGAGAAAATTTTGGCATGTTTTAAAGTATCAGTCTCTGATATTTAGAAAAACTAATTCAGAATTCTATCCATTGACCTACCTCTTATAGTAATAGCCTATATAGTATGTATATCTCTTTCCAGATGGTGCAGTGGTAAAGAATCTGCCTGCCAATGCAGGAGACACAAGTGATGTGGGTTTGATCCCTGAGTTGGAAAGATCCCCTGGAGGAGGACATGACAACCCACTCCAGTATTCTTGCCTGGAAAATTCAATGGACAGAGGAGCTACAGTACATCAAGTTGCAAAGAGTAGGACATGACTGACCACGTGTGCATGTCATCATAGTATGTATGATGTTCTAGGCACTGTTCTAGATACTTTATCTATATTAAGCTAACTCAACTACTAAACAGAAACGTTGATAAGATATCTACTATTATTATACACATTTTAAAGATGGAAATGAGGTATGGAGGAAAGAGGAAACTAATGCACAGAGAGGCTAAGTGACTTGCCTAAGGCCACACAGCTAATAAGAGATGGAGCTAATATTCAGATTACAAAATCCATCCTCTTGAGTATTTCATGTTCCCTCTCATATTTTCATATCTTCTTGTTCCAACATTTTTCTTAATTTACAATAATTTTTTTCCCTCTCTCATTTCCTTTGTCCAAATTACCACTTTTTGAGAAACTACGCTGGTTGGATGGCACCACTGACTCGATGAACACGAGTTTGAGCAAGCTCTGGGAGTTGGTGATGGATGGTAAAGCCTGGTCTGCTGCAGTCCATCGGGTTGCAGAGAGTCAGACAAGACTGAGGGATTGAACTGACTGATGCTGCGCTTAGCCGCTCAGTCATGTATGACTCTTTGCGACCCCATGAACTGTAGACCGCCAGGCTCCTTTGTCCATGGGGATTCTCCAGGCAAGAATACTGGAATGGGTTGTCATGCCCTTCTCCCAGGGGATCTTCCCAACCTAGAGATTAAACCCAGGTCTCCCATATTGCAGGTGGATTCTTTACCATCTGAGCCACCCAGGAAGCCCTTTGAGAACCTAAGTTCTTCTATTAGTACAGCAGGATCAGAAAAAGAAAGTACAGCATCTCTCATAATCTCTATTCTTCTAGGCACATAAATGCCACAAACCCTAATGATGATTACTCCTTTTTGGAAGAATATTCCTGTTTACTGCTATATTTTTCAGTCCTCTATTTATGCAAGTTGATCTGAGGTATTTGAGTTCAACTCACTTTTGATCTCATTTGAATGCTTTCTGTAACATAGCTCAGTTCAGTTCAGTTCAGTTCAGTTGCTCAGTCGTTTCTGACTCTTTGCGACCCCATGAATCGCAGCATGCCAGGCCTCCCTGTTCATTACCATCTCCCGGAGTTCTCTCAGACTCACGTCCATCGAGTAAGTGATGCCATCCAGCCATCTCATCCTTGATCCACTTCTCCTCCTGCCCCCAGTCCCTCCCAGCATCAGAGTCTTTTCCAATGAGTCAACTCTTTTCATGAGGTGGCCAAAGTACTGGAGTTTCAGCTTTAGCATCATTCCCTCCAAAGAAATCCCAGGGTTGATCTCCTTCAGAATGGACTGGTTGGATCTCCTTGCAGTCCAAGGGACTCTCAAGAGTCTTCTCCAACACCACAGTTCAAAAGCATCAATTCTTNCAGCATCAGAGTCTTTTCCAATGAGTCAACTCTTCGCATGAGGTGGCCAAAGTACTGGAGTTTCAGCTTTAGCATCATTCCCTCCAAAGAAATCCCAGGGTTGATCTCCTTCAGAATGGACTGGTTGGATCTCCTTGCAGTCCAAGGGACTCTCAAGAGTCTTCTCCAACACCACAGTTCAAAAGCATCAATTCTTCAGCACTCAGCCTTCTTCACAGTCCAACTCTCACATCCATACATGACCACAGGAAAAACCATAGCCTTGACTAGACAGATCTTAGTCTGCAAAGTAATGTCTCTGCTTTTGAATATACTATCTAGGTTGGTCATAACTTTTCTTCCAAAGAGTAAGCGTCTTTTAATTTCTTAGCTTCAGTCACCATCTGCAGTGATTTTGGAGCCCCCAAAAATAAAGTCTGACACTGTTTCCACTGTTTCCCCATCTATTTCCCATAATTTGTGCAACATCATGTAGTGTTGAAATTAGACTTGAGTCTAGGTCCTCTGAGTCTATAATTGGTTCCCTTTCCTATATTATGTGGATGAGGTTGGATCATAGGAAAAGGATAGAAAGCATTTAGGAGGGCATCCTAAAGGAATAGAACAGCATTAGGCAGGCGTACGTACATAGAGCTTGGATAGGGAGTAGTGTATAATTCAGTTAGGTGAAGTTAATGAAGGTAATCAGAGGGGGTCAAGTTTGAGAGGCTGAGAGGTAGACCTTGGAGGGATGAATGCATAGTTGAAGAATTTGTCCTCTGGTCTTCAGACAAAAAGGAGTCATTCATTTCTTGATCTGAAATCTGGCTAATTGACTGAAGAAACTGTATCTCTTATTTTCACGTATGCCTTTAGACAATTCAGGAAGGGGTAAAAAATCCTCTTGTTCAAAGTAAAATATTTTTTAGAGAACAGGTAACCTCTTAATTGGTTTCTGGTCTTTTTTTTTATTCTGAAGATACAACTTTTAATTCTTTTTTTCTTGTGCAATTCTTCATGTCTTAATCAGAAATGGCACCTGTGATAGTTTTTTGCCTTTAGTTTATTCCTCGCATGCTTGACAAAATATTTCTTTTTCCTTCATATACAGTACAGTTTTTTGGCTCAATACAGAATCAGTAGTTCACATCAGCTTCTGAATTCTGTAGTTAGTCCCTTGTCCCTTTGTTTATAAGGGTTGTGGAGGACATATTTTCATTCTTATGTATATAACTTAGTTTTAATTTTCGCTATCTCAAAGGACTTTTACCTGATGAAAATTGGGAAGTTTTGTGTAGTTTTCTTTTCTTTAAAATTTTCTAGACTATGTGTATTCTTAAATTTTTAGTATAGGTCCTTCCTTAAATTAAGATTTTCTTTCCCTATTATTTCGTGTTTTTATTGTGCCATTTTCATCTGCACTATCCTTTCTAGAAACTAAAGAAGTGCTGCTCGGTAGTTAAAAAAAATAAACTATTTTTCATGTATGATAAAATATTTGTCAAAAACTTTTGTTTTGATTCTACATAGTACCTAGGTCAACACTTGTTTCTCAGTGAAGAAGTTGAGGCCCCAGCAGGTTAAATGACTTGTCCAAAGTCAATATAGTTTATACTAGAAAAGGTCTTGATACTTTATCTTTTTCTCTTTCCATTATGCCATACAGCTTTCCTTTGGCTGGCTAATAAGCTGAAAAGTTATGAATAGAAAAGTATATGTTATTGAATAGATCTGTGGTTGCTGGGGGTGGGACAAGGGTATGGATTAGAAAATTTGGATTAGCAGATGCAAATTATTATATATAGAAATGGATAAACAAGGTCCTATTGTATAGCACAGTGAACTGTATTCAATGTCATGTAAAACCATAATGGAAAAGAATATGAAAAAGTATATATATAACTGAATCACTTTGCTGTACACCAGAAACTAACACAACATTGTAAATCAACTATACTTCAATTTAAAAAAGAAAGAAAACCATAGGTTAAACTGAGAGGTGACCGGGATGCTAGTCTTCTTTTTTTATGTTATTCTCATTGTATTCATTGTTTAAAAGTATGATCCAAAAGTATGTAGAAAGAATGACCTATGAGTTTATGTGAGGGAAGTTAAAGAATACATGTCTCTCTAGATAAACATCAATTCATATTTTTTAGTTTAAACACTTTTTACTCATAAAAACAATTATTAGTCAATTATCATACTATAAAAATGAGGCATAACTTTACATGCTTTTTTAAAAATGAAATTTCTTATTAGGCCATCTGCCAGGTCACTGAATGACAGTCTTTCATGCATGAGCTTTCAGTTTTTTGTAATATGTACAGCAGATTATTAACAAGCAAGTATTTGGCAAACACTTGACTACTATATATCAAATAGTGCTGATTGTTACATGGAATTTTTCTCTAGAACAGTTCTGGCAGTGAACAGTGATCTGTTGACAGACTTGCCAGCATTAGAGCTTGGTCCTTTCTCTGCCCCTCCTCATGATGCAGGAGGAGCCTCTCTCCAGGGCCACTCCCTCCAGCTATTGTTTGAATCCCATCCCCTCTTGACTTTCTGGCACCATCTATCATACCCTCTCAACTCTGACTTTTTCTCTTTACTGGTTCTCTCCTATAACACTCAACATGTTAAAATGAAATCCTTGTTCTCCATCATATGGGCTGCTACCCCATTTTTTCCACTGTATTACTCAAATATTTGAAATCAGTTGTCTGAGTTCCCTGTATCTACTTCCCATAGTCATCTGCCTTCACCTGCACCTTCTCACCAAATTGCACGGTATTATCAGTGACTTCATTTTTGCTTCTTTTTCGTCTTACCTGACCTCTCTGCCACATTTGATTTTGTTGAACTCTTCCTTCTTAAAAATCTTTTGGTAATAACATGATCTCCTTTGTTTCTCTCTGTTGACACTGGAGTCTCCTTTGCCTGTCCCCGCTTCTTCTCCTCGGAAAAGGCAATGGCAACCCACTCCAGTATACTTGCCTGGAAAATCACATGGACAGAGGAGCCCGGTAGGCTGCAACCCATGGGGTCGCTAAGAGTCGGACACAACTGAAGCGACTTAGCAGCAGCAGCAGCCTTCTCCTGTATCTTCTGTATCAGTGTTCCACAGAGTTCCGTACTCTAGCATGGTGGCACATGGAAGTGTTCTGGTTCCCTGATGTAGAAGCTCTTTGAAAAAGGACCAGAAGACTATCCTTTTGGGTTTTTATGAAGCCCAGATTGTCCAGATTGTCTAAATCATTGGTCTGTTGATTCGACCTTAAAGCCTCTCTCCCCTCCACAGAAATCATGGGGTAGGACTGAAAGTTCCAATCCTCTTTTCTCATGGTTGGCTCTCCTGGCTACCAGCCCCCACCCTAGGGCGAGATCTAAAAGTCACTTCATTCACATAACAAAAGACACCTTTATTATCAACAATTAGGAAATTACAAGGGTTTGGGGAGCTGTGAGCCAGGAAAAGTTGATGAAGACCAACTATATATGAGAAATATATTTTGGTTATCTGAACAAATATATGTTTCTACTAAGTTATATGATCACAGGGACTCTCAGGCTCCTCAGCCTCAAGATGTCCAAAACGGGATTGCCATTTCCCTCACTGACACTACTAGCAGAATGAATGAATGTATAATTGAGTGAATGAATGAATGAAAAAAATCTTGTGTTCAGTTTTTTCCACTGAATGATAGTACAGTACACTCAGCTCCTCAAGCCAAAAATACTTGTAGGGTAAGAGACATTCACTGATCCTTAGTGTTGTATGTTAAAGTCACAACTTTATAGACCTAATTTATCCTTTGGAGTCTCAAAATGCTGTTTTTACCTTGGTTCATTTTTTCAGGAATCTGTATCTTTTATAAAATAGAAATCTCCATTATTGTTGAAGAAAATTCTCTATAAAATTTATCCATTATTTCTTTCTCTCTGGAAGGCAAATGTAACTGGACTTGAACCACTTATATCCTTGATAGTAACAATTTCTAACATCTATTGTTTAGGTCCATTATAAATCAGGCATTGTTCCAACTACCAAGTGTAATAATTCACTTGGTTTCCCAAAATTTCCATGAGGTATAACTACTGTTACCATCTCTGTTTCATGAAGGAGGAAATGGAAAAGCAGAGTTTAAGGATTTTGTCAGGGTAATAACTGGCAAGAAGAACGCATAGGATTTGAACCCAGTCCGACTGGCTCTGGAGATAAGCCCTTAACGTCTGTGCAGTAATGCTGTCTGGCAGAAAGCTTACATTCTTCATGACTGTTTTTTACTACTGTTTTTAACAAGTTAAAAATGCTTTGAGGTACCAAAATATGGCATAATTTTAGTATGTGCCTAGAGTACACATGTGCAAGTAATTCTTAGAATATTAAGTAATGCAGTTCTTAAGTAGTCATAAAAAATGGATCCATAATGTTTGTTTCATTTTATATTATTTGTATTTAACACTTTTTAGATTTTCTTTGACTCTTTTGAAGCATAAACAATGGCCATAGCAACGTTTATCTTCCGTTAAGTAAGTCCCCTGATTACATATTTCACAATCAGCAGCTTTATCATTTTATCTTACAAATACTTGGTTTTCCACAGTATCAACACAAATCATATTCTGTTGCTTTGTTTCTTGAAAATGGTTAGGCAACTATATAAGACTCATAGGAAATTAATGAGTCACATAACGGAAAGCATTTACTAATGGGACTTTTGTCTCAGTTGTCAAGTAGTCTGAGTTTGTTTCCATGGTAACTCATCAGTATAACAAACTGTCACTACTAACTTGGCTACTTTTTTTTGTTTGTGTGGTCTGGACCATTTTCTGACAGCTGTGTGTTTGTCCATTAAAGATTATCACACAAAAAAATTGAGTAATTGTTGAAGGCACACAAAAATTTTTTTGTTTGGAGGAATTGTTTGAAACTCCAAGGCTATTGTTTTGATAGTATAGTATAAACTCTAAAAGATTATTTAAATTAATATATTCTATTTGAAATCCTATTAAGAAAGAGCATAGTCAGGGGTACCTTAGGCATATAAATTTTAAAAATTCATTTACAATATTGACTCCTTTCAAATATATATTAATTGTTGGAGAATCTGCCAGAAACAAAGCAAGTATAAAGGAAATTAGGACCACATCCTGGGGGATGAGGACTGAATGGAATGATAGAGGAGGCCAGCTCAGCCAGTTTCTGCCACCCTGGAGCATGGAGTGGCAGTGCTCCAGGAGAGAGAATGGTGGATGCTGAGGTATTCAGGGGACCGAGGCAGGCCAGGTCAGACAGGATGCCAGGCTTTCACCTGGAGGCTGAGTTGGGGAAAGATTCCTAGAGGGGATAGTGACGAGTCTAAGTGAGTTAGAATTAAACTGTGGAGTGTGGTAGTTGAAAGGGAGTAGATGGTGGACTAGGTAAAGAAAACATCATGAACAAAAGCATACAAATGAGAAATGGTGTGAAGTAAATGGGGAATGACAATCAGTATGAGATCAAAAGGCTCAAGTGATAAGCCTAAGGGGTCTCATCACGGAGATGCCATGTTAAGGAGGTAGAGCCGAATCTGAAATGGGGAAAGAGTGACAGAGTTTAAACAGAGGAGGGTGTCACCTTCTGTATTTTAGAAGGAGCTCTGTGGTAACATGCTGCTGCTGCTGCTGCTAAGTCACTTCAGTCGTGTCCGACTCTGTGCGACCCCATAGATGGCAGCCCACCAGGCTACCCTGTCCCTGGGATTCTCCAGGCAAGAACACTGGAGTGGGTTGCCATTTCCTTCTCCAATGCATGAAAGGGAAAAGGGAAAGTGAACTCGCTCAGTCGTGTAGGACTCTTAGCAACCCCATGGACTGCAGCCCACTAGGCTCCCCCGTCCCTGGGATTCTCCAGGCAGGGACACTGGCATGGGTTGCCATTTCCTTCTCCAGTGCATGAAAGTGAAAAGTGAATGTGAAGTTGCTCAGTCATGCCCGATTCTTAGCGACCCCATGGACTGCAGCCCACCAGGCTCCTCCGCCCATGGGATTTTCCAGGCAAGAGTACTGGAGTGGGTCGCCAGTGCCTTCTCCTGTGGTAACAAGAGGAAAGTAGATTTGAGTGGGGGCCATTTAGGAAAATGTTGCCATATTTCAGCAAAGAATTGTTGAGGGACAAAATTAGGGTAGTGGTGTTTTTCTTTCTGGCTTACTTCACTCTGTATAATAGGCTCCAGTTTCATCCATCTCATTAGAACTGATTCAAATTTATTCTTTTTAATGGCAGAGTAGTACTCCATTGTGTATATATGCCACAGCTTGCTTATCCATTCATCTGTTGATGGACATCTAGGTAGAG
The DNA here is from genome assembly GCA_006410875.1 of Neotragus pygmaeus. Classification (NCBI taxonomy): domain Eukaryota; kingdom Metazoa; phylum Chordata; class Mammalia; order Artiodactyla; family Bovidae; genus Neotragus; species Neotragus pygmaeus. The sequence goes on along the minus strand of SJYV01024581.1, from coordinate 1,786,516 downwards.
TGAAGTAAGCCAGAAAGAAAAACACCAATACAGCATACTGACACATATATACGGAATTTAGAATGATAGTAAGGACGACCCTGTATGTGTGACAACAAAAGGACACAGACATAGACAATGGACTTTTGGCCTCAGAGGGAGTAGGAGAGGGTGGGATGATCTGGGAGAATGGCACTGAAGCATATATACTGTTATGTAAGAAACGAATCACCAGTCTCTATTTGATACAGGATGCCCACCGGCTAGCAGGATGGAGCCAGAGACCGGCCCTGGAGACCCACAAGGTCCCTGCCCAGATGCACCAGGGATAGCAGCAGGATGCCTCTCCCCTGCCCTCCTCACCTCTCCTGGTCCTCTCCAGCAAAGATGGCACTGCCCTCAGGGCCTTGTGTTTGGGAACACAGGGAACATGGAGCAGGCTGGCATCGCCCTCAGAAGCCTCTTCTGTGGCAGTCCACCCGCCGAGCCCGCCTCAGAGGTGAGTGGTTGGAGCCTCTCCGTCTGGCGCTTTCTCTCCGTCTCTCTCTGACACTGAGACCACCTCTCCGTTAGCCTGCAGTGCCTGCCTCCCATCCTCCCTGCCCCTCTGTCCTCCTGGATGTCAGCAGTCCCTGCGGCGTGCCGTTCCTCCCAGCCCCACCACTTTCCCTCACCTCCCTCCTGCCTGTAACATCAACTCCTCTTCTTTCTGGTTTGGCTCTAACAAAGTTGGAGAAGTCGGGGAAATGTGACAAGCGCAAGCTGAAGCGGGTCCGAATTTCCTTGGCGGTAAGTGCCCCCTTTCCTCCTGTGGCTCCTCCAGAGCAGGAGACAGGGAGGGACAGGCTGTAGGTGGGGCAAGCTCCCCTGTGCTGGGGAGAGACACTCCCTTCCCCCAGCCCCCAAGCTGTCAACCTTCCTTCCTCTCTCCTAGAGCGACTCAGACCTGGAAGGCGAGATGACCCCTGAGGAGGTAAGGTGTGACTGGACTCTAGACTCTGTTTCTTCCTGGGTGTGTTCAGTCATCATCTTGGCTGCTGTCCCCGTGGGAGGGACTGTGGGATAGGAAAAGAGGCAGGCTGACTTTCAGGTAGCTGAGAGCAGCTGTTGGCACCTCCTTAAGCCCTCTAGTTTTGTCCCCTTAGATTCTGGAGTGGGAAGAGCAGCAACTAGATGAACCTGTCAACTTCAGTGACTGCAAAATTGACCCTGCACCCTTCCAGCTGGTGGAGCGGACCTCTTTGCACAAGGTAGGGCCAGAGGCCCGGGGCTACCTGGGCCCTCGGGAGCACAGGGTGGGGATCTAAGTCCTCCTACAAACTTGGACTCAAGCCAGCGAGGGGAAAAAGAGACAGCAGAGAGTGGGCTCTGTGCTGACATGTTTTTCAAACACATCGCTTCAAATGATGGGAGGCCAAGAGCCAGGGCCCCTTACCCGCTTCCTGTCTACGGTAGAGCCAGGCATCATTTTTTCTGTGCTCAGCCTTGCTCGCGGGAACTCTGCACCAAAACAGCAACAAAGACAGGGCTGGAGCTGAGTGGAAGCCAGAAGGCCTCTGACCCTCTAGGGTCAGAGTGAGGCAGGAGGCTGCCAGCGCCTGAGGAGGCTGATACACTCACAAAGGGAAAAAAATGGGTGAGAAATAGGCAGGAGAAGAGAATCTAATAAACAAGTGAACAAACATCCAAGTAGGACTGGGGACACTGCAGAGAAGAGATAAACAAAGATGAGAAGTGCCTAGCAGGGGGCTTGGAATGTCAGACCCCAGAAAGTCTGACTTAATGTAGGCTAAAGGAGAACTGGCAGGGACACAGGAAGATAGCTAAGCCGAAGGGCAAAACAGCCTGCAGAAACCCAGAGTGCAGGCAGGCTGGTGACGGGCGAGGCTGATGCTCATGGCGGGCAGGGGTTCTCTTTGCAGCACTGCCTCAGGCTCCCCAGGGTGAAGTGGCCAGCATCACTGGTCATCTTCCAGCCTCTCAGGGAAGGCAGGGAGCACAGGTACACCAGCAGGCTGCTCAGGCAGACACCAGGAGAGTCTAGCTAAATTGTTGACAGATTTAACGTGCAAGCCTCTGAGGCACAGGGGATGAGAAGGAACATTCCCAATGTCTGCAGCTTGGGCAGCTAGCTTAGACACCAGCTTTGCCTAAGAGCCAGCCTAGCCAGCCAGCCAGACAAGGAGGGCAGGAAGAACAGGGGACAAAAACAAAAAAGCAAAAGGTAATAAAGGAGCTTATAAGCCTTTGGGTAAAGACCCCAGATCAAAATTGCCATGCAATTGCAAGAAAAAAAGAAGATAGGCCTGTGAATAAGACATCTGGCTTTTATTTAAAGCCTTTCTTCCTAAGACCTCTAAAGCTTTTCCATCATCTTACTTAATCCTCAAACATTGCACGACGATAATGAAAATGCTGACATTTCTTAGTGCCAGCTACGTGCCAGGCAGTGGGCTAAGTTCTTCACATGTTTAATTTCAATCTTCACAACCACCCTGTNGGGGATGACAGAGGATGAGATGGCTGGATGGCCTCACGGACTCGATGGACGTGAGTCTGAGTGAACTCTGGGTGTTGGTGATGGACAGGGAGGCCTGGCATGCTGCGATTCATGGGGTCGCAAAGAGTCGGACACGACTGAGCAACTGAACTGAACTGAACTGAATGAGAAGTGTAAGAGCAATTTAGAGAAAAAGCAGAAATCTGGTCTGCACAATCAGGGTAGGCCTCAGGGAAATGGGCAGCATTTTAGGTTGAATTTAGGAGTGCTAGCTGTTGAACACAACTGAAGCGACTTAGCAGCAGCAGCATCAGCAGGGTTGATGAGGTAGGCAAGAGTGAACCAGGAGGGAAGGGGCAGGGTACAACCTATGAAAAGAATGATATAGCCTGAGAACACAAGTTAAACTGATTAGAATCAAATGGGCCCAAGGTGGCAGGTAAGTCCACTTCGGTTAGTTCTTGATCCTCGGTATATGCTTATTGTAACACTTTAGCAAGCTAAATGACACAGCTGGAGGTGCCATGACAGTTCCAAGGCCAACCATCAAAGACCAAAAAGCACACAGTGGACCAATTCCTGGAAATCCTCCGCCTCTTCCCCAAAATGGTTGGAATAATCCCCCCACTCGTTAGCCTTTTGAAATTACCCAGCTCATAAAAGCTAACCACACCACATTTCGAGGCCACGCTCTGCTCTCTGTGATGTCCCACACTTGTCTGTGAAGTGTATTTCTCTCTGAACAAATGCACTTCTTATCTATCACTATCTCTCTCTGAATTCTTTCTGCGATGAGACATTAAGAACCAGAGCTTCATTAGGTCCTGAAACCAGGTCTGTGATCTCAGTTGGAAGAGTGTGGGTTTGGCTGGGTTTGAGTCCCGGCCATGTGGGTTCAAATCCCAAGCACGGTTTTGACCATGTTTAAGTCCTGGCCTTGTGGGTTCAAGTCCCAAACTGGGTTTTGATTGGATTTGAGTCCTGCAAGTGGTTTCAAGCATCAGTCTGAGATAAATGGTTTCAGGAGGGCATTATAGTCAAGCAAAACAGCACAGGCAAAGCATGGACATCTTTCCTGGAAATCTCAATGGAGAAGAAAAATCTCCAGCCTCCAGTCCTTTCCTCCCTCCCTCCAAGATGTCTGGGTGCCTGCCCCATGCGTTTCTGAAAACACATGAAGACTTAAGCCCACGTGTGTCAAGTGAGAGAAGATATTTGACGACTATCCTCAGAATAGCTATGAGTAGACTATTGACTTTTCCATTAGATTTTGAAGAAAATAAATGAGCAAATGTCAGATTCAAATAGATCCCCCAAGAAGGATAATTTTAGTTGACTCTTTGGAACTGGAAGCCTGTCTGGGCACGTACAAGCACACAGATATCAGTTACCTTTGGTTACTGAGGAGGAGCAGGTGTCTAAACAAAGCTTCTGCTAGCCAAACTGATTTAAAATGGCATAGCCCTCCTCTGCACCCTCAGGGATTAAAGAGCATGTGGCAGGCCCAAGATCATCTTCTCTACAGATGGCTTCTGAGGACACCTGTATTTAATGAGCTGTCACAGTCTAGGGCTACATTTAACCCTGATGTTCTGCCCTCAAAGAAACACAGGGTATGACACCGCTGAATGTAGGGCCCAGAGAAAGTGACTCCAGACTATCTGTCCTGGGTTCAGTGACTTCTGGAACAATGCTGGGTCTCTCTGAGCTCTCGTGTAACTCAAAGTCAGGCAAAGGTATAACTTCTGCATTATTACTTTTTCAGTTTGTCCAAACATGTTTACTGAGCATTTTCTCTGTGCAAGGCTCCCTGCCAAATGTTTAAGAGAAAAACTGAGTGCAAAAGGTGAATGAGGCAACTTATATCTTCACACAGTGTAAAATCTTTGGTAGCTCTATAGGGGAGAATAAGTCTCAAAACTTTGCATAAATCTGTATTGTTTATTGTAGGCTTCCCTGGTGGCTCAGGGGGTAAAGCGTCTACCTAGGGAGACCTAGGTTTGATCCCTGGGTTGGGAAGATCCCCTGGAGAAGGAAATGGCAACCCACTCCAGTANTAAGTCTCAAAACTTTGCATAAATCTGTATTGTTTATTGTAGGCTTCCCTGGTGGCTCAGGGGGTAAAGCGTCTACCTAGGGAGACCTAGGTTTGATCCCTGGGTTGGGAAGATCCCCTGGAGAAGGAAATGGCAACCCACTCCAGTACTCTTGCCTGGAGAATCCCGTGGACAGAGTAGCCTAGTGGGCTACAGCCCACGGGGTCGCAAAGAGTCGGACTTTAACTTTATTGTTTGTATACATAAAAAAAAAATTCTATCTCCTTAGCCTGGCATTCAACTTCCATTCAACTTCTGGCACAGAATATGCCAAGAGGAGACAGGGAATGGCATGATTAATTTTGAGGGAAATTTTCTGGACTGTTACCTCATAAGTATCTTTTGACTTGTATTTGCCAAAACAGACAGTATTTTGGTTGGGAAGAGAAACATTCTACCATAACAGAAGTATGTAGACAAAGGTACAGGAATATGCAAACACATGGTATATTTGAAAAGAGTAACCCAGTGTGGTTAGAAGGGCTATAATTTAAAATGTGTTTTTAAAAGTGGCTTGAAGCTATATGGTGGGGAAGTTGAATGCCAGGCTAAGGATATAGTTTTTTTTTTTTTTT
>SJYV01024581.1:1682531-1781252 GCA_006410875.1 Neotragus pygmaeus | reverse complement strand
TTTTTTTTTTTTTTCTATATACAAATAATAAAGAGTTACTGAAAGTTTTGAGCAGGAGAATATAGCACATATATTAAATAGATGAAGGTTGGCCAAAGTTCTGACTTCAAATCCAGGAACTGGGAGAATAAAATAGTTGTAAATGAGGAGGAGGGAAGTCTCAAGAACCAGGTCGTGAAAGAAGACATTGAAGGACACACTGGGTCTTCAGCTGCCAGGTGGCCATCAGGGTAGTGACCGTCCAGTGCTGATTAGAAACCCTCACTTACTCTCTCACAGCATTTGATAGAGGTGGCGTTTTTGTTCAGTTGCTCAGTCATGTACGACTCTTTGCGACCCTGTGCACTGCAGCATGCCAGGCCCTCAATATGCCGGCAAATTTGGAAAACTCGGCAGCGGCCACAGGACTGGAAAAGGTCAGTTTTCATTCCAGTTCCAAAGAAGGGCAATGCCATCACACAATTGGACTCATTTCACATGCTAGCAAAGTAATGCTCAAAATTTCCCATGCCAGGTTTCAACAGTACATGAACCAAGAACTTCCAGATATACAAGCTGGATTTAGAAAAGGCCAAGGAACCAGAGATCAAACTGCCTGGAGAGTTCAGTTTCAAAATGGCATAGTACAAGGGCATGATAGAGGTGATGGCTGCTATTTCAGAAATTTTCAGAACATTTAGTGTGATGTTTTGTTTTTCCATTCATTTATTTGTTTGGAAAGTTAACTGTATACGAAATATAAATATATTTATATTTATAAATGTAAGTTTCATTTCTGGTCAATCTCCTAAACTAAAAACAAGAAGAAAGAAAATATTCTGAGGTCAAATCTCTCCTGGAAACTGCTTCAGCAGAGTGTAGAAGCAAACATTATGGGCAATCTTGTTAACAAGATTGCTGCTGCTGCTCTTGCCAAGTTGCTTCAGTTATGTCCGACTCTGTGCTACAAAGGTCATAATCATTTGTATTTGAAGAGGGGAGACCAGGCCTTTGGCCTGGAGGCACAGGATGAGGTTCATTTATTTTAATTCCATCTGCTAATACCCTTATCTACATAAGCAATTGTCTTTGGCCAGTTATCATGGATTATGCCTTTCCTGAATCAATCCTAGAATTTCCTCTTTCCCAAAGATCCTGAGGAGGGGAACTCTGTTTTTGGGGAGCTCCAAAGAGGTGGTCCCCCAGGAACACACCTGTGTTCTGAGTAGCCTGCAGGCTTTGCCTCGGGAACAGAAGGAGAAGCCACCCTTTGAGCAAAGAACTTATTCAGCAGCAGCAGGAAGCAGTTTGATAGAATTCATGCAGAAGAGTTTCAGATTCTTCTGAGAGTAACGCCAATGTGCTCCAGTTCTTCCAGAGCACTTAATAAAGTTTTTATTGGTTGAAGACTTTGGAAAGATTCAGATTACTAGAACTGATGCCTTGAAATTATCTTTTTTTTTTTTTAATTTATTTATTTTTAAATTTAACTTTACAATACTCTATTGGGTTTGCCATANTTTGCTAAGTTCATTCATAGTTATAATTTAGCAGTTTGTTGATGCAATTGACATTTATGATTGTTGTTGCCTGCAAAGGAGTATTCATAGCCTTGGATTTCAAAGTAATTGTGAGTGTGTATATATGCGTGTGTGTGTATGTTTGAGGTTTGCCTCAACTTACAAAAGAAAAATTATATAAATTAGTCATATGGGAAACTATTTTTGCCCCCAAAGAATTCTTGATTCCTGTCCTGTATCATTACCTTACAGTTTGAGGAAGATGAAAATGTCATCTGAAAGGGAAAATGTGCTTAGGAAATTCACTACGCCCCTTTTTGATTTTTAGGTAGTTTCCACAAGGCTGACATGGGGTTTTTTCTTTGTGACTATTTCTCTTACAAAAGAAAGAGACATATATATAATTAAGAAGATGTTTTTTTTAACAAGAGTGAGTTTTACCCCTTGTTTGATTCTAAAACCAAATATTCTCAAGATACAAACTTCTCTAGCAAGGGAAAGCGGATGAAAAGAAGGGAAAGCATTCTTTGTAACAATGCCATCTTGTCACTAGTGAATTTGAGTTATTATAGCTAGCTGTGATGCAAATTCCCATGGTGCAGGGGCAGTGTGATATTCAGAACAGAAGATGCAGGCTGGTTCTCAGAGCCTTGGATACCCTCTCAGATCCAATCCTCTCTGCCCCAGGCCTCCTCCCGGCTCATTCCCAGCTGTGGCCTCTCATGTGGAACCTTGTGGAACTTTGTCTAAATCTGCCAGCCCCACCAGGTCCTATGCCTGGTGGAAACTTAGCATCTGCACATGTTATTTCCCGTCTTCCCTGCTGGAAGACGCTCCTGACATGTAATACTCCAGGCTTCCAGAGTCACTTGCCAGGAATTCACTATTTTTCATGGCAGGGGTCCATGAATCACTCTGCTCTATAGATGGCCAGGCTGAGTCCCCAGGATTGAATGACTTGTAGTCTGAAAATCCCTCACAGAGCAGGGGCAGAGCCAGGTTCAGAGGACAGGAGGGCCCCCAAAGAAATAGGTCACCCCAAAGGCAAACTCTGGAAGTGAAAACGTAGCCTCAGGCTCCGTGGCAGGGGAGAACTTTGAGTCAGGCTAAATATAGTGACCTGAACTAGGGGACAGCCAGAGCTGAGCTGCCAGACTGATAGGAGCATTCTAGGATCCTTAATTGCCACAGGTGGGCTGCATAGTTCCTTTAAAGCTCTCCTAAAAATAAACCTTCAATGTGTCTAACTCCAAGCGTAGATTGTATTATCATTAGAAAAGTCAGCATGAAAAGAGGTAGTGGTAAGGGGGAGGAAGAAGAGGTGGGTTATTCTTAGGAAAATGGAGGAGGTACACGCCATGAGTTGCTGGGGAGTGATGTTGAAAGGTGAATTTTTTTCTTCTTCTTTTTTAAAAATGTCTTAACAGACAACTGTGTCCTATACTCTTTCTGTCGACCTGTGATTGCTCACTCCTGCCACGGCTCTGAGGGTCAGTCCGTCTCATCCGTGGAGTTATCTGTGTGCATCCAGAGTGATGGAACAGGGTGGGGATGAAGAAGGGCTTTGGAGCCAGAGGGACCCAGAGTTGGAACCAGGGTTTCACACGTACTGATGTTTCCAGATGCAAGCCTTGGATTATTTGTTTTTGCCTCTGAAACAATAATACCAGCCTTCAGATAGAGGCTGAGAGATCAGCAGGGTGATTACCGAAGGGTCTGGCTCGTCATACCATCAGTCTGCCTTCAGGAGTCCTTGCTTAGCATCTAAATAATCACCTTGAACAATTTAGATCATCGCAGTTGCTTTTAGTGCAACAAAAACCTTTTTGTAAAACATGGTCTGGTACCGGCAATAGAGTATTGGGGACAGCCTTAGTTTTACAGTGTCAGTGGTTCCATGGGGTAACAGAACACAGGAAAGAGATGCTCTTCTGCATTGGTATTTCAAATGTCCTCTTTTATTTTTTGACTCTCAACTTACATAAATTTCCTTCCTTGCTGGAAGGCAAGAGGGCTGGGGCCCAGCTGTACGGAACCGGCTCTGGTGGAATGTTTGCAACTGGAGGCCCTGCATATTTTCACGTGCATATTCCCCTTTCCCCAAAGCAGAAGCCATGATCTCTGCTTCCCCAACCTACTGACTCCCCAGTTTTCTGTGAACTCTTAGTCAATCAACACTGGACTCAGTGGGACCATTTTTTGCTGAGGGATTTCTCCAGAGACACAACCTACAAGCAGAGTCTCCCAGTTCTTCAAAGCTACTCTCGCCTCCTGCACTCCTGCTTTTAAATATAATCTGCAATAAACAAATAGCCTTATTTTGCCACGAGTTGGCCCCTGTTCTGTTTGACTGTTATTTCCATCCAAGTCGACTTCTTTGTGTTTTCTTCCTATAAATTCTTTTTTTTTTTTAACAAAAATCTTTTACTCTGAGATTTTGAGCTTTTCTGAAGCTAGGGGGATGGGGTGGGTAGACATCTTTGGCCTGAATTTTGTTGATGTGCTTTCAAAAATTCTAATTATAACTCTCTGGGGAGTTGCTCTGCACAGGGCTATAGAAGAGCTGGACGGGTGGCCAGACACACTGGTAGGGATTAAACAGACATGTCACTTTGGGGCTGGATGCAGCTGCCACAGCTAGCACCCCAAGCAACAACCCTGGGGGCAAAAGTTTACTAGGATACACTGTTGTGTTTTCCTGGGTGCTTGGAAGGAGACCTGTGCAAGGAAGGAGATGGCAGGACCATTGATTCGGGGAAAGTTGGCTGCCTCTCCCAGCTGATTTAGGGGCACCAAGGAGTCCCCTGAAATAATTCCCCTACCTCGTTCTCTGAAAATGGTCCAGGCCTTTCATTCCATAATTAAAAGGTCGAGTGTAGACTCTAAACACCCTTGCTGAAGTCACAGTGTGTGTTTTGCACTTTAAAGTGAAAGCCTGACCTGACTAATCAGGGGACTGTCATCGGAGACAGCACGGTCTTAGAAGCCCCCTTAGAAGGAAAAGCTTTGGAGAAGGTAATTTATGAATGTGTTTTTCCTGGACCAGATCGATGAAGTTAAAATAGATTTTCTCATCAAGGACATCCATGGAGGAGTCTCGGGACAGTTACTCCTGCTGCTCAACTCCCACCACCCCTGCTTTACAATCAATCCACCAAGAACACCCAGCTCTTTGGGATAAGAATTGTCTATTTCCCTGAGTGTATAGTTTCAATTGTTTGCAAATGTAAGGGCTTGCAGGGAGGTGAAGAGAGCACCAGATTGCTTGTATCTTCACTTCACAAACTTTGGCTGTGTACCGGCAACATCAGCGTCACATGGGAGGCTGATGAAAAATGAAATATTGATGATTAGGAATTATAGTCTGTATTTTCACAAGATCCACAGATAACAAATCTGCATATTAAAGTTTAAGAAGTACTGACTCACACCTTATTGTAGACCTACTTATTCTAGGTTTGCAAGTTGGAAAGGCAACCGACAGTCTCTGGATGTTGCAAGGGGAGAAGACAACACAAAAAAGTGGGCCTCATTCTATCCCCTGGTAGATTTACCTGAATGTCTCCATGGTCCATCAGCTTGGCCGTCCTAGGCAAAACTCTTTCCCAGTTGGTCCCCATGCCTGCTGGATTCACATCCTCCACCCGCCAGTGTCGGGGTCCCAGGCACTCCTCATTCTTGTGTCTGTCTTGAGGGTCCTGGAAAGGAAAGGGGTTCCCTCACAGACACTCTACCTGCCACTCCAGCTGCAGCTTGGCTCTCTTTGTGTCCAATCCCTGAAGCTTTAACGCTGCTGCAGACATGTCTCCAGCCACCCTCAGAGAAAGCGGACATGTTCTAAGGACCTCTGAGCCCAGAGTGGCTGCTCTCTGTTCTACTGTCAACCTGGAGAGCCTTACCATCTGCGTTGTGGTCTCAGATACTCACCTCTTTTTCAGGTTAAGAACATCTTCCTCCAAGTGGCCACCTCTTTTCTGGAGAGGAGGTCAGGGACTGAGAAGGGTGGAAAAGAAAGGAGCCTCGAGCCAGATGGTGGAAAATGTGGCTCAGCTCAGCCCCAGGTGATGCTTGGCAGTGGTGCTGAAGAAGACATTCAGCATAGACTAGAGTTCAGCATGAAGGTGTTTTCCTGAGCCAAGCCATAGTATGAGTCTCCCTCCATTTCTCCAAGCAGATCTTTGGTAAAGTCTTCTGTCTCCAGCTCTTTGTCAGGAGAGCTGAGGTTTGAAGGACCATGTATAGCCAGAGGTCAGGGGCAGAGGGGTGAGAGGGGTGTTGAGAGGAGGCGCCACTGGCATGAGAAGGCAGAAAAGATGAACATTTCAGTGGAAGCCAAAAATGGAAGAGAACAGTAACTATGAAAGTGTCAGCATTCCAAATTCATGGAAATCGTGGGGATATCACTGGATGTCACTGAATAGGGGATGGGAGCACTGAAAAACTGATGTTTTCAAACTCTGGTGCTGGAGAAGACTTTTGAGAGTTCCTTGAACTACAAGGAGATCAAACCAGTCAATCCTGAAAGAATCAACCCTGAATATTCACTGGAAGGACTGATGCTGAAGCTGAAGCTCCAACACTGTGGCCACCTGATGTGAAGAACTGACTCACTGGAAAAGACACCGATGCTGGGAAGAAAGATTGAAGGCAGGATGAGAAGAGGACNCTCGGGACAGTTACTCCTGCTGCTCAACTCCCACCACCCCTGCTTTACAATCAATCCACCAAGAACACCCAGCTCTTTGGGATAAGAATTGTCTATTTCCCTGAGTGTATAGTTTCAATTGTTTGCAAATGTAAGGGCTTGCAGGGAGGTGAAGAGAGCACCAGATTGCTTGTATCTTCACTTCACAAACTTTGGCTGTGTACCGGCAACATCAGCGTCACATGGGAGGCTGATGAAAAATGAAATATTGATGATTAGGAATTATAGTCTGTATTTTCACAAGATCCACAGGTAACAAATCTGCATATTAAAGTTTAAGAAGTACTGACTCACACCTTATTGTAGACCTACTTATTCTAGGTTTGCAAGTTGGAAAGGCAACCGACAGTCTCTGGATGTTGCAAGGGGAGAAGACAACACAAAAAAGTGGGCCTCATTCTATCCCCTGGTAGATTTACCTGAATGTCTCCATGGTCCATCAGCTTGGCCGTCCTAGGCAAAACTCTTTCCCAGTTGGTCCCCATGCCTGCTGGATTCACATCCTCCACCCGCCAGTGTCGGGGTCCCAGGCACTCCTCATTCTTGTGTCTGTCTTGAGGGTCCTGGAAAGGAAAGGGGTTCCCTCACAGACACTCTACCTGCCACTCCAGCTGCAGCTTGGCTCTCTTTGTGTCCAATCCCTGAAGCTTTAACGCTGCTGCAGACATGTCTCCAGCCACCCTCAGAGAAAGCGGACATGTTCTAAGGACCTCTGAGCCCAGAGTGGCTGCTCTCTGTTCTACTGTCAACCTGGAGAGCCTTACCATCTGCGTTGTGGTCTCAGATACTTACCTCTTTTTCAGGTTAAGAACATCTTCCTCCAAGTGGCCACCTCTTTTCTGGAGAGGAGGTCAGGGACTGAGAAGGGTGGAAAAGAAAGGAGCCTCGAGCCAGATGGTGGAAAATGTGGCTCAGCTCAGCCCCAGGTGATGCTTGGCAGTGGTGCTGAAGAAGACATTCAGCATAGACTAGAGTTCAGCATGAAGGTGTTTTCCTGAGCCAAGCCATAGTATGAGTCTCCCTCCATTTCTCCAAGCAGATCTTTGGTAAAGTATTCTGTCTCCAGCTCTTTGTCAGGAGAGCTGAGGTTTGAAGGACCATGTATAGCCAGAGGTCAGGGGCAGAGGGGTGAGAGGGGTGTTGAGAGGAGGCGCCACTGGCATGAGAAGGCAGAAAAGATGAACATTTCAGTGGAAGCCAAAAATGGAAGAGAATAGTAACTATGAAAGTGTCAGCATTCCAAATTCATGGAAATCGTGGGGATATCACTGGATGTCACTGAATAGGGGATGGGAGCACTGAAAAACTGATGTTTTCAAACTCTGGTGCTGGAGAAGACTTTTGAGAGTTCCTTGAACTACAAGGAGATCAAACCAGTCAATCCTGAAAGAATCAACCCTGAATATTCACTGGAAGGACTGATGCTGAAGCTGAAGCTCCAACACTGTGGCCACCTGATGTGAAGAACTGACTCACTGGAAAAGACACCGATGCTGGGAAGAAAGATTGAAGGCAGGATGAGAAGAGGACAACAGAGAATGAGATGGTTGGATGGCATCAATGGACATGAACTTGGGCAATCTCCGGGAGATGGTGATGGACAGGGAAGCCTGGCATGCTGCAGTCCAAGGGATCACAAAGAGCTGGATATGACTTCGCAACTGAACAACAGCGATGGGATGGGAAAGTCTGGAACAATTACTTTTTTGATTAAAGGAATGAGTGTTCCCCAAACAGACAGTTACACACTGAGTATCCCTGGGCCCTTTCCTTCCAGAACACAAAGGGGCAGGAGAGTGAGAGAGATTAGGTTGAGCTGAGGCCAAGAAAAGCCACTGCTATCCGCCTGCATCTGCCCCCTTGAGGACCCCCTTTCTCACTCCCTGATATTCAGCTTCTGCCCCTGTCAAGCATATGTGTGTCTGAACCCTAAGTCTGGATAAAGTTCAAATTGCTTTTCATGAGTCTTTAGGGCCCCAGAATTATCAGTGATATTGAGTAACCCCTGACCCACAGGAAGGCTTGGAGCACACGGGGAAGACCTCCATGGGGAGGCAACCTGTCTTGACACCTGCAGAATTCAGCTGCGCTACGGCCGAGAGACCTTGGGTTCATGTTAGCTGCCGCCAAGGAAACAGGGCTGGCCTTTTCTGTTTCTGGAAGTTCTCCTTTCTCCTCATCCCCAGCTCACTGCCAGCCAGCACAGATGTTTCCAGGGAATGACTGAGCCTTCCTTGGTGCAGAGTGTTGACCCATGTAAACATGGACAGGAGGTTAGGTCACACCATGGCCAGCTTCTTTGGCTCTAGCTTATGGCATGCATCCTTTACCCAGAAGTGCCCAAATCTCTTGCCATATCACTCTTGGTCTGCAGGCTTTTCCATCATCTTCAAGTGTCTTCAACATTTGGAGGGCGTATGAATCATCACCAGGGGTGACAGTCAAGGGTGCAGGTCCTGGGCCCTGGGTGTGGCTGGGGTGCTGAGGCTGTGGACACCGTGGGAGAAGCCCAGCTCTAGCGCTTGGTCTTGGTTATCTGGCGTGCGAGCCCAAGCCCTCCACCCTCCAGGGTCTTCTGGAGGGAGCCATTCAGTTTTCCTTCTACGCGGCCTTCGGCTCCTTAAATCCCCTCCAGGTTCTTCCCTTTTGCTTCTGGTATTTTATTGTTTGGGCTTCCCTGGTGGCTCAGTGGTAGAGAATTGGTCTGCTAATGGGGAGACATAGGTTCAGCCCCGGGGTGGGGAAGATCCCCTAGAGAAGGAAATGGCAACCCATTCTGGTATTCTTGCCTGGAGAATCCCGTGGACAGAGGAGCCTGGCAGGTACAGTCCACAGGGTCACAAAGAGTTGGACACGACTGAAAGACTAAACTTTATTTCATCAGCTTAGCCAGGGCCCCTCTTCTTTAGTTTCCTTCATTTTTTTCCCCTAAAACCCTCTTCTGGTTTCTCATAATTCCGCCCTTCCATCTGCTTCCTCTCTCCACTTAACTTTCTAGAAAAAAATTCACCTTCATAATAGTCCCCTTAATGTAGACCAAAAAAGCCAAAAAACCAAAATAACACAAAACACAATTACATTTTAAAGCAAATTTCTGTTTGTCATCATTAGAATTTTTAAAACACCAGAAACTCCATGTTTGTATGATTAACTTATGGGCCAGGAAGGAGCAGTGAGACGCAGTCTAGCTCAGAATTGTTGCTGGGGCCAAGCCATATTCTCTGTCAAGGTGGTGAGGGCGGGGGGACTGCTCTCAAATGCTCTCATTGTGAGACTAAGAACCTTAAAAGTGTTGTCACTGTTCTCAGTTACTGATGGTGTCTGGAAATGAAATGAGATTTCACTCAGTGAAGAAAGGAAATGTTTTGAAGATTTATATTTACTAAATGAAATTTCATTCAGTGAAAGAAGTCTGCTCTAGTAGTTTAACAGTTAACATGTAGTTAAAAAAAAAAAAAGATTTCTGCTTTGGCAGTTTGTCACCTACATGCTTTATTTTAAATGAAAAATGAAATGTTTTGAAGATTTATATTTCCTAAATGAGGAGAGAAGTAAGTTCTTAAAATATTTTGTAATCGCAGGGACAAAAATCATTTTGAGATAAAAACTGAAATTTTAGATTCAAATCACTTTTTACTCATTCAAATCCTTTTGGTAAAGGTCAGAACGCTTCAAAGGAAAGGAGAGCAGAATTAAGAATTTGACCGTTTAAAGCTTGATGAGACACACAGTGAATGATACTTGAATCATTTAACGGTTTTTAATAATCTTTTACAAATGAGGTGTTGGGTAGTAGTCCTTAAATTCGGCTTCTTTACTAAAGAGCTATACTTGCTTTTTCTACTTTCTTTATACCTGCTTTTATAGACGGAGGAAAGCAATGGAGCTAATCTCCACTGTGAATAAAGTAGCAGAGCCCCTTAACTGGAGCTTCCCTGGTGGCTCAGATGGTACAGCGTCTGCCCGCAATGCGGGAGACCCGGGTTTGATCCTTGGATCGGGAAGATCCCCTGAAAATGGAAATGGCAACCCACTCCAGTACTCTTGCCTGGAAAATTCCATGGATTGAGCAGCCTGGCAGGCTGCAGTCCATGGGGTCGCAAAGTGTCGGACACGGCTAAGCGCCTTCACTTTCTTTCCCTTAACCAGTGCGGTATGACTGCCACCTAGTGGCAGAATATCCTCATCACAGGCGTCCTGCCAAGCGGACGGCTAGGAGTTGGGTGCTGAGCTCCTCGACTGCAGGGCTGATCTGCAAGCTAAAAGGATCATGGGAAAAGCGAGAGGGTTCCAGAAAAACATCTCTTTCTGCTTTATTGACTATGCCAAAGCCTTTGACTGTGTGGATCACAGTAAACTGGACAATTCTGAAAGAGATGGGAATACCAGACCACCTAACCTGCCTCTTGAGAAATCTATATGCAGGTCAGGAAGCAACAGTTAGAACTGGACATGGAACAACAGACTGGTTCCAAATAGGAAAAGGAGTCCGTCAAGGTTGTATATAGTCACCCTGCTTATTTAACTTCTATGCTGAGTACATCATGAGAAACGCTGGGCTGGAAGAAGCACAAGCTGGAATCAAGGTTGCCGGGAGAAATATCAGTCACCTCAGATATGCAGATGACACCATCCTTATGGCAGAAAGTGAAGAGGAACTCAAAAGCCTCTTGATGAAACTGAGAGAGGAGAGCGAAAAAGTTGGCTTAAAGCTCAACATTCAGAAAACGAAGATCATGGCATCTGGTCCAATCACTTCATGGGAAATAGATGGGGAAACAGTGGAAATAGTGTCAGACTTTATTTTTTGAGTCTCCAAAATCACTGCAGATGATGACTGCAGCCATGAAATTAAAAGACACTTACTCCTTGGAAGAAAAGTTATGACCAACCTAGATAGTATATTCAAAAGCAGAGACATTACTTTGCCCACTAAGGTCCGTTTTTCCTGTGATCATGTGTGGATGTGAGAGTTGGACTGTGAAGAAGGCTGAGCGCAGAAGAATTGATGTTTTTGAACTGTGGTGTTGGAGAAGACTCTTGAGAGTCCCTTGGACTGCAAAGAGATCCAACCAGTCCATTCTGAAGGAGATCAACCCTGGGCTTTCTTTGGAAGGAATGATGCTGAAGCTGAAACTCCAGTACTTTGGCCACCTCTTGCAAAGAGTTGACTCATTGGAAAAGACTCTGATGCTGGGAGGGATTAGGGGCAGGAGGAGAAGGGGACGACAGAGGATGAGATGGCTGGATGGCATCACGGACTCATGGACATGAATCTGAGTGAACTCCGGGACATGGTGATGAATAGGGAGGCCTGGCGTGCTGCGATTCATGGGGTCGCAAAGAGTTGGACATGACTGAGCGACTGAACTGAACTGACAGTAAAGTTAAACTTTCTACCATGTCAACTCTTACAGCTTCCATTTTAAGGTTTACTTTTAAGAAATACGTCTTTATTGATATAGTTTTAAAGGGAGTTATGTAAAGACATGTAAACCTTGATTTTCATTCTTAGGGAATTTATCTTATTTCATACAGGCTCCAAATGGACAAATAATATATATCATATATATACATGTGTGTGTGTATATAATATATACATTTATAAAATATAAATCCCTATGAATTTAATTCTAACCCAGAAAGCACTCTTAAAAACTCATAGTTTCTATATACCTGGAATAGGTAAGGAGAGAACTATGAGCTAAGTCAGATCCACTCAGCTCCACCACTGACCTCAGGCTGGACTGAGGCAAGACTGCTCGGGTCCGACCGCTGGACCTCAGGCAAGAACTTTATGATGTGCCAACCCGTTTGCCCAGCCTGTTAAACAGGGGAGTTGAAATAGACTCTCTCCTAAGATGCTCTCCATGAAACTTCTAAGACCTCTCCTGTTGATTCATTTCCTCCCTAAGTGGTACCAAACGTTTTAAAATTTTAGCTGACCTGCTCCATTCCCTCTGCATGCTCCACCCACATCTTATTATGGGTGATTTCAAGGCTGACCCATTTTCATAACCTAGTTCTATCCTGGAGCCTCCAGGGAAACGAGAATATCTCCGAAATATCTAAGCTGGCCAGCTAGTTCGACAATTTTTCCTCTTTGTTATTTGCCTCTATTGGTTCATATAGCAATCTTTTCAGGTAAACTCAGACCAAGAAGACAAAAAGGATTAAAATAAGACCCACAGATTTGAAAGTGTGTAACCTGACATGGTTTCATTTTGTTGAGTTAGCAGCTAATTTTGCAATCTGAAAAACAAAAGCTTGTGTGTTCAAGGTTTCATTTCAGTTGTGCTTTCACTATTCAGCGATCAATGGAAAGACAATTAAGCATGACCTTTCTGTATAGATGGCGCCACCCTTCACAAGCAAATAGCACCATCACATTAACCCTCACATGCAGATGTTTGCTTATTTTTTTGAGTCTTTAGTAAGGTACAGTGAGTGCTAAAGTAAAGGCATTGCAAAAGAAAGCTTAATATCATTTAATCTGCCTGTATCATTTGTGAAAAAGATCGTACTGCAGTTCTAGGAAATCAGGAGACACGCAAAACAAAGCACTATTCTTAAACCACACGGACATGTGCTTTCTTCAAATTATTACAAACATTGCTCTATCTGAAGGTATGTTGATCCCTGTGATAAGCGGTGTTTGGTTCAATGCAATGGTCCCCGACTTCAATGCAAAGCATGATATGTACTGTGCGTGGGCAGGAGAGTTTCAGCAACCCTGTGGGACTGTGGGAAAGTCACAAAATCTCAAAGTTCAAAGGAATCTTAAAAGCGATTTTCTCCCAACGTTAAGAATCGTTTTATCAGTAGCTACAAAGTCAGAGTAAAGGAGAGAGTGAGAGTGATCTAACCCCAAGGATAAAAATTGAGAAACAGTGATAAATCAGAGTGAGAAACTTTATTTTGGGGGGCTCCAAAATCACTGCAGATGGTGACTGCAGCCATGAAATTAAAAGACACTTGCTCCTTGGAAGAAAAGCTATGACCGACCTAGACAGCATATTAAAAAGCAGAAACATTACTTGGCCCACAAGGTTCGTCTAGTCAAAGCTATGGTTTTCCCAGTAGTCATGTATGGATGTGAGAGATGGACCATCAAGAAAGCAGAGCACCAAAGAATTGATGCTTTTGAACTTTGGTGTTGGAGAGGACTCTTGAGAGTCCCTTGGACTGCAAGGAGATCCAACCAGTCCATCCTAAAGGAAATGAGTCCTGAGTATTCATTGGAAGGAGTGATGCTGAAGCTGAAACTCCAATACTTTGGCCCCCTGATGCAACTAGAACTGACTCCTTGGAAAAGACCCTAGTGCTGGGAAGGATTGAAGGCAGGAGGAGAAGGGGACGACAGAGCATGAGAGAGTTGGANAGTATTCATTGGAAGGAGTGATGCTGAAGCTGAAACTCCAATACTTTGGCCCCCTGATGCAACTAGAACTGACTCCTTGGAAAAGACCCTAGTGCTGGGAAGGATTGAAGGCAGGAGGAGAAGGGGACGACAGAGCATGAGAGAGTTGGATGGCTTCACTGACTCGATGGACAGAAATTTGAGCAAGCTTCAGGAATTGGTGATGGACAAGGAAGCCTGGAGTGCTGCAGTTCATGGGGTCACAAAGAGTCAGACACGACTGAGCAACTAAACTGAACTGAAGAGCACATGCATGCCTGCTCAGTCACTAAGTCATCTGACTGTTTGCAGCCCCATGGATTGTAGCCCGCCAGGCGCTTCTGTCCATGGAATTCTCCAGGAAAGAATACTGGAGTGGGTTGCTACTTTCTTCTCCAGGGAATCTTTCTGACCCAGGGGTGGAACTCCTGCTTGGCAGGAAGATTCTTTACCACTGAGCCACCAGGGAAGTCCGAATAAGAGAACACTTCTTTCTAATTTTTTAAAAAACGGGTTTTCAAATTCCTTTCTCCTAATTATTAAAGTGGCATTTTATATCTTAGAAGATAGACAAACAATATTAAGAAGGATTTAAGAAATTGTATATAATTTCACATATTCATAGCTGTTTCCAGCCTACCTTTTGGAAAATTTCCTACATTTCCTTCTATCAAGTTTTTCTTTGAATGATTAGTATTATTTGTATATCTATTCTAAAGGATCCCAATAGAGTATTGTAAAGTTAAATTTAAAAATAAATAAATAAATAAATTAAAAAAAAAAAAAAAGGATCCCTGGAAAACTGCATTTTTAAAGACTGTATAAAAATCCACTCCATGGCTGGGCCATACGTTTCTTAGCTATTCTGTTAATAATAGGCATTTAGGCTCTTTCCAGCCTGTCAGTCTTATAAGATGAAGATTACTGCATTATTGGAGAAGGCAATGGCACCCTACTCCAGTACTTTTGCCTGGAAAATCCCATGGACGGGGGAGCCTGGTGGGCTGCAGTACATAGGGTTGCTAGAGTCAGACATGACTGAGCAACTTCAGTTTCACTTTTCACTTTCATGCATTGGAGGAGGAAATGGCAACCCACTCCAGTGTTCTTGCCTGGAGAATCCCAGGGACAGGGAAGCCTAGTGGGCTGCTGTCTATGGGGTCGCACAGAGCGCAACTGACACGACTGAAGCGACTTAGCAGCAACTGTATTATTATTGTATTTGTCTATTTTGGTCTATGGGGTAATAACCACATAGATCAGATTTGGGTTGAACCAAATTTTCACCCATTATTTGGGTTGAAATTCCTAGAAATGGAAATACGAAGTCAAAGATCACTAGGAAATTTTTACAAAACTCCCCTGATGGCTTCCCCAGTGGCTCAGTGGCTAAAGAATCTGACTGCAGGGACTTCCCTGGTAGACCCAGGAGTTAAGAATCCACCTTGTCATGCAGACGATGCCAGCTGTATCCCTGGTTGGGAAACTAAGATCCCACCTGCTGCAGAGCAGTTAAGCCCTCCCGCCATAACTACTGAGTCTGCGTGCTACAACTAGAGAGTCCGTGTGCCACAGCGAGAGATCCTGCATGACCCGATGAAGATACTGTGAGCCACAACTAACACCCAACACAGTCAAATAAATAGATATTCAGCTCATTCCGTTGCTAACAATAACAACAAAAAAGAATCCACATGTAATTCAGGAGACACAGGAGCCTTGGGTTCAATCCTTGAGTTGAGAACATCTCCTGAAGAAGGAAATGGCAACCCTCTCCAGTTTTCTTGCCTGGAGTATCCCATGGACAGAGGAGCCTGGAGGGCTACAGTCCCTGGGGTCACAAAGAGTCAGACATGACTAAGCGACTAAGCACGCACACACAGACTGTAGCCCACCAGGCTCCTCTGTCCACGGGGATTATCCAGGAAAGAATACTGGAGTGGGTTGCATTGCCTTTCTCCAGGGGATCTTCCCAACCCAGGAGTTGAACCCAAGTCTCCCTCCTTGCAGGTAGATTCTTTATCCTCTGAGCCACCAGGGAAGCCCAAGAATACTGAAGTGGGTAACCTATCCCTTCTCCAGGGGATCTTCCCGACCCAGGAATCAAACCAGGGTCTCCTGTGTNCCAAGTCTCCCTCCTTGCAGGTAGATTCTTTATCCTCTGAGCCACCAGGGAAGCCCAAGAATACTGAAGTGGGTAACCTATCCCTTCTCCAGGGGATCTTCCCGACCCAGGAATCAAACCAGGGTCTCCTGTGTTGCAGGCAGATTTTTTACCAGCTGAGCTTGGAAATTAAAAATAAACTGCTAAATGGCCAGTTTTCATACCCAGAGCAGTGCGTAAAAATGTTCCTTTATACCAGACCTCACTGACATTGAACACTGGCTTCCTGTAACTGTGCAGAGCTGATGAAACACCAGGAATGGGCTTAGGCACAGAACACGTGGCAGACACGAAGGAAGAGTGACTGCGGTGTCCCGGGTTAGTGCTCCCTGACGCCTGCTCACTTCTAATCACTCACCAGGCTCTTCCGAGAAGAGGCAGGGCCTTAGCCTTTATCCCTCGCATCCTCCACAGTTATTTCTCATTTTCCAGAAACATCGGCTTACATGTGCAAAACCACGTCTCCTGATCTACTCTNTCACTTCTAATCACTCACCAGGCTCTTCCGAGAAGAGGCAGGGCCTTAGCCTTTATCCCTCGCATCCTCCACAGTTATTTCTCATTTTCCAGAAACATCGGCTTACATGTGCAAAACCACGTCTCCTGATCTACTCTTGGTGCCAAGGGTTTTGCCAAAGCCCTTCAGCCCTCGTCCTCCTTAAGGTTGCTCTATGTAGCACAGGACTCCACTTTTGGCGAGGCCAGTCTGGCTCTTTGGAGGCAGTTAGTAAAGTGGACAAAAGCAGGTGAGAAGGGCTGGCTTTTGGCTGCATTTCAGCTTTCTTGTTAGGTAAGTGACTTTGCATAACTACCTTCAGTGGATCTGTGGTATCACTGTTTATAGGACACTCTTGGTATGAGGAAAACAATGAGCTTGAGGTAGACCAGATGGACCCTTTTGTTTTGGTGAGATAGCACTTTGTTGTGTGTTGTGTATGTGTGGGGGGTGGGGAGAGCTGTCTCATGCACTAATGCTCACTAGATGCCAGTAGCTCCCCAAATTGTGAAACCAAACCATCTCTAGATGCTGCCAAACTGGATGGCAAAATTGCCCCTGTGAGAACCATAGGTTTAAGGCCTATGGACCCTGTATTAGGATTCTCCAGAGAAACAGAGTCAATAGCATATGTATGTATATATCTACATGTCTGTCTATATCAGTATATATATATATAAAGAGATTTATTTTAAGGAATTGGCTCATCTGATATTGGAGGCTGGAAAATCAAATGTCTGTAGGATGAGCTGGCAGGCTGGAGACTCAGGAAAATTGATGTTCCAGGTTCCAGTCTGAGTTTCAGGATTGTCTGCTGTGGAATCAGGGAGAATGATGTTATGGATGAAGTCTGAGGGCAGTCAGCTGGAGAACTGTCTTGCTTTTGTTCTGTGCAGACCTTCAACTGATTAGATGAGACCCACCAAATTCTGAAAAGCGTGTTACTTTACTCAAAATCCACCAATTTAAACGTTAATCTCACTTTTTAAAAATGCACTCACTAAAATACTCAGAATAATATTTGACCAAATATCTGAGCAACTTGTTGCCCAGTCATGCTGACACAATAAATTAAGCATCGTAGATATATAGCTCCCATGCATATGAAGACAGATCACCTTCTGGGCAGTGACCCAGAGGGTAAAGAAGTGCTTCAGTTATTGATCAGTGGGTAACACACCACCCCAAACTAAGTGGCTTAAAACTAGGTTCCTTAGATCTGAAATTCAAGCGGGGAGTAGAGGGGAGGGTTTATCTCTGCTCTTCGGTGTCTGGGACTCAATTAGTAAGACGCAGATCCCTGAGACTGACAGCTGGATGGAGGCTGGGGTCATCCGGAGGTTCTTCAGTACTGTTTGGAACTGGGACTGAGATAACTTGAGTTGGGTCTCCTGGGACTATAAACAGAGCACAGTCGGGAAGCATGGCTTCTCCCAGCGTTACTGCTGGGTTCCACAAGGGAACACTCTGGAAGGAATGTCTGGAGATTGGGTGTTCAAAGAGACCAGGCTGAAGCTGCGAGGCTTCTGATGACCTCCCCTCCAAAGTAAAGCAGTGTCACCCCATCACATGCCTAGCTGACATCTTCACTTGCCTGCTTTGTAATTCTAACAACTAAAATTTATCTCTATGTAATATTTCCTAAACAACTTGGAGCCCACACCATGGGTCTGCTGATCTTATTTTTTCAGAATTTTAAGTTACCCAGGAAACCATGTTTTCTCTAGGAGTGCACTAGGAAAGTGAAATCCAGCGTGTTTATATTCTTCCTTTCCCTTTCAAGAGAAAGCTCCTTTTATTTGTTTTCAGCTTCCTGCTCTCCTGAGAAAGGAAAGGGATCGAGTGAATTTTACACCTTGATGTTGGTGAGTTATGGCTACATGCGTGCGTGTGTGTGTGCTCAGTCAAGTCAGTCGTATCTGACTCTTTGTGACCTCATGGACTATAGCCCGCCAGGCTCCTATGTCCGTGGGGATTCTCCAGGCAAGACTACTGAATGAGGTTTCCATGCCTTCCTCCAGGGGAATCTTCCTGATCCAGGGATCAAACCCATGTCTCCTATGCCTCATGCATTGAGGTGGTGCTGAGCCAGTTAGGAAGCCCAAGTTATAGCCACTTACAGACAGCTTTATCCAACAAAGAATCTAGTACTGCTTATCTAGACAAGAGAAGAAAATGAAAGGGTCCCAGTTAATTCACATGGCCTTTGATATTGATCACACAATTGTGGCAGAGAATACAGAAATGGTGGCTTGAAATAAAACTCCAACTGACATAGTTTTAAAAGCAATATGGCAGCTCTGAGTGTGCCACAGGGTTAGAAAGAGAGTGAGAAGTCTTCCTTTTGGAAAGCTGGCCTGCAGCCGAAAAACAATGGTTAGTTCTTTCTTCCTCTGCTGTTCCTCTCTTCCAGCTTTATATGAAAACGATACTTTCTTCTTTTTCATGAGTGGGAAGAACAGCCAGTAATAAATAGAGTGAGGGTCCCTCAAGCCCAAGCTATGGTGACCTCAGTCCATGGCAATCCCATACATTGTTCTCTTTTCCAGAATGTGTCATTTATTTCCCACCAACATAAATGATGGAGAGGAAGAGATCATGCTTGTGTAACAGTTCATCAGCCAAAGGGACCAAAGGACCATTCCCCTAGCACTCTGAAGAGCATGGGTAGCGTGCCATTGCCAGGTAATCAGGTGCAAAGCAGCACTCTAACATTTGAGCTTTCTGTAGAGAAAAATAGATTAGGAAAAGATTTAAAAGCTTCTTCAACCACATGGAGTCGTTTCTTTTGAAAAACTTCTTAGAGTAGTCCCAAATGTTAGAAACCTATTTTTCTAGTAAATAAATTCAAACCTAGACAAAATAACTCCCTGAATCCTCTTAATGAGAATATTGATGATTAAAATGTGATAGTCATCCCAACAAAGGTTGATAAAGAAAATAATTTTCCGTCAAAGAATAAGATGTTCCAAAATTGTCAAAACAGCTCAAGACTGTTTATGCCCATTTCTATGTCCAACACAGTGTGGAAAGAACTCAGTTCTATGAATCAGCATCATTAAAAAGAGAATAATGAAATAAATATGAAGTGAGCTATGTGCTTTTAAATAATATTATTTGTGCCTATTTGGAAGGTGTTTGAAAGCAAAAGTTACAGTGTCTTTAATAAATATATATATATATNTCACATCTGCCCTTGTAAGGTAAAAACAGCCATAGATAACAAAAAAACAAATGGCTATGATGGTGTGCAAACACAATGTTATTTAAGGACCTACCCTAAAATTTGAATTTCATATAATTTTCATGAGTCACAAAATGTTCTTCTTTCTTTTTCCCCTTAACTGTTTAAAGTATAAAACTCCACTTGGCTCACAGTCGAAACAAAAACTTGTACCTTGGCAGGAATTGGCCCTCGGATGATGACTTGCTGACCTAGGGAATGAGTAATAACAACTAAAGCGAGTTCTCACGGCAAGGCAGGCATTTTGCATACACTCACTCTGGTCTTTGAATGATACTGAGGCTCCAGCTCTACATCCAAGGAGACTCATCAGCAGAGCAATCAGACTGCCTGGCATCCTAGAGAATCGGGGTCCCCAGTCCATGCTTATCCCATGGAACCAGGTTGTTCTCCTGTTCCGAGTCATGTGCCAGGCCTAGGCCATTCACATCATTTGACCTTCCCAATACCACCATCAGCACAGTGTGATTATGCTCATTTCATAACTTCAGGAGGTGACTTCAGGTCAGTCAAGTAAACTGTCTCTAGGTCACAGACCTCGATGTTGGTGCCCTGACAGTGCCTAGGAACTTGCTCCAAAGCTGCTACTCCTTCCACGAGATGAAAGAAGGTAAATGTTCTAAGAATGGCAATTAGTCATTGCTGGATGCTCACCATATACCAGGCATTATTTTAAACCCTTGGCTTGTGTGACTTATTAAATTCACACGTCACTGTGGGGTAGATACTACCGCTTATGTCATTCTTGTTTGCAATTGGAGAAATGAAGGACAGAGCTTTTATTATCACATGCCCAGGTTTACAAGCTCACAAAACTTTGAATCCAGGAGTTTGGCTCCAGAGCACACATTTTTCTCCACTAATATGACTTCCTAATTTCTGTCAAACTTCTCTCTTCTTATTATACCTGCACTATTAGTGGTGGTGAGAACTGAGAGAAAAAAAAAGTTCTGTGATGACTACCACCAAAACGTTTTTTATTTTTTACTAAAAGACCTTCTTTCACATTCTTCACATAATAAATATGCACACAAAGCCAGATCAATACCCTAATTCATCAGAACTTTTAAAAATTGAGGGTAGATTCCTTTCTTCTAGGCTAGAAAAATTGAGTAGGCTAAGAAAAACATGGTAGAGTCAAAGCTTTAAAGGAACCTGTTTACTTGATACCAAGTAGAGCAATGAAGCTTGTTCCTCTTCTGGCACAATTCTGTAATCTTGGACTCTGAAAATGAGGGTGATTCTCTTGTGGCTGAGCAAGAGTATGTAACTTGTAGTGCACAGTTCGATCTCTGCTTGAAGCAATTGAATTTCCTCCTCGCTTGTTGTGTTTCTGTTCCTCCATGGGTAACGGTGACTTCCTCCCACTTACATGTGGAAGTCTGGCCACACAGGCTCTCCACACTGAGTGGGGTCACTTTGTTTCATTCATTCTCCCTTCTATTCCTTCATAGATCCGTCTGTTGAATGATGACATTATGCAAGGCAGTGTGGGAGATGCTAGCAGTAAGAAGTGGCTATCCCCTGGAGGAGTTTCCAGTGCAGAGGACAGGGAGTGCCGGTGTGGGTGGAGTTAGAAGGCAGGGTAGAGGGGCCGGGGTCATCACTGTGTCTGCACAAGGCACACGGCAGATGGCCAGAAGGAAGGAGATCCATAGGGTTTCTGTCAGTTGAGGGCAGAGAGCGGGACATTTTCTAAAGAGAAAATGGCATGAATAACACAGTAGAGGGGGAAAGCATGTGGATATTCAGAAAATAAAAACCATCCACATGGACGTGGGCCCTCCCAGCCCCGGGGAGGGTCATTACTCAGCCTTCAGCCTGAGTCTGGCCTTCACCTCTGAGAGCCCCCACCTTTGCTACATTCTTTGAGAACTCTTCCACCTGGCTGTCCTCTTCTGGTCTCTTACCCCCCCCCTTTTTTTTTTCAAAGCTGGGTTGATTTCTTGTTCCCCCCAACTCCCTCCCCACAACTATCCCATCAGCTAGGATAAATTCCTGGTCTGAGCCCACGCACTCCGGCTCCTGCTCCCTGATGTGGGCCCGTATCTGAACCCCACCGCAGCTGGGTAGCTGAGTCTTAGCTGTCGCTTGATTACCTCCAGGCTCCCTGTAGCCCTGTGCCCCCAGCTCCCTGCCCACTAGTGTCTGCTCTCATCGTCTCTTGTTAGAACTGCTTTGTTTAAAAACCTCTAAAGTTTAAAAAGCATAAAGGCGAGAGTTCAGTTTGTTTTGAGAAAAATATAGCTATGTCAGACAAGGTTACTTTTTGGAGGCATGTGCTGAATTACTTAAGATTAAAGTGCTGTGATATCTGTAATTTACTTTTAAATGTTCACCCCAAAACATAGGAAGAAAATATGGCAAAAAGTTAAAAATGATTTTACCTAGAATATGGATATTATTTAAATATGTAGGTATTATTTATACTATTTTTCTACTTTCTTATATCTGATATTATTCATCACAGTTTAAAATAATAAATGCATTAATTATTGAAAATTTGGGGAACAAAGAAAAGCACCCAAAATGACCCCCAAAATGACATATTATTCAATTTCTCTCCAGTCTTTTAAAAGCAGTTTTCTGTAAACACACACAGATGAAATTGTGGTCATACCATGTATATACAGTTTTGCTCTGGCTTTTTGGTACCGTATATCTTCTTCATCTACTTTTGGTTCTTTCTCAAAGTGGATTCTGGGTCTGGTCTTTCCTCAGCTAGCCTGTTTCTCTATTTTAAAATTTGAATATTTAGACTGGTCCAAATTCCAGAAAGCCTTAAATAGATTAGGAGTTTGGACTTCGATCTAACTTCATTTGACAGTATGGAAATATTGAACATTTACAGGAACGTGGAATTGTGTGGCCACCATGCTTTGTTTGGGGATAGATTAACCTGGGAATTGAGCATGATGCATAGCAATGAGTTCAGAGCCAAGAAAGCTAACAAGTGAGGGACTTTACAGATCTGTGAATAAGAAACTAGAGTGAGGATCTGGAAATAGTAAGGAAGGAACAGGGGTGGATGCCAGTAATTCCTCTGAGCTAAAACATAAGGGATTCATATCCAAATAAGAATGAGTTCTGCTTTTGTATAGTTTTTCAAAATGACATAAAAAATTTTTGGCAATCTTAATGTCATGAATGTCTCCTAATTCATCCATTGTTTGCTCTATCATTATAAAAATCTAAGGGTACCTGAGTCTCATTTTACTGCTCATAGCATTCTGACTCACTACCAGTTTTGTCTCTGTTTTGGATTAATTCTCCACATAGTCTTAGAACCATTTCCAGATGATGTCAGTCCTAAGGCCCTCAGAGGTTTGGACATCTGCTCCAGGCTGAGCACTGAGTCCTCCTTTTGACAATGAGCAATGTAGGGGCAGGGCTATAGGTTACACATCTTTGTCTAATCCATCCAAGCCCAGCACTTGACAAAGAGCAGATGTCTAAATATCTGAATTGTCTCAAGTTGGGTCAACACCAAGACAAGAACTCAAGATCCCTGACTTCAGTTTTCCACACCAACACTGGTGATGTACTTGTATATATTACCCTCAGACTCACTCAGTCCTCTTAACAAATGGTTTACCTGCTGGGAAAAATTGACCTCAGTTGGAGGCATCATCTAAATAATGAACTAGACAGGAGATAATGAAACAAGGATCTTTCTTTTTTTACATTTTCCCAAAGTTTGGGACCTTTTCCTATAGATGTAGCTTCCTGAAAGTAGCCATCTCTGTCTCCTGTCCCAGCCCACAATGGTAGGTTGTCAATGGCAACTATAGTCTGAGGACAATTACCCACCCTGAAGCAGCATTTCATGATGTTTCGGTTGTAAGGGAAACCAGACTAAGTGCAGAGTCAAGCTTGCTTCCACTCAGATATGAGCCTTCTTGAGAGAGCCTCTGGTTTGAGATGTTTGCCCAGTCATTCAAGTCCCCCTCAAGCTCTTATCCATGAAATAGTTTTTCTAGCCAGTCTCTGAAATTTGGTTCCCAGTCCCAATCACACATTCCCTGACCCCCAGTCACAGGGAGAACAATGATGCTCTTTCGGTTTTACAGCCGTTTGTACACACTGCAGGTGGACCTGGGGGCTGACAGGCTCCTCCCCCACCCACTCCTGGTGGCTCTGCCGTAGGGTCTCACATGTCTCTGATCTTCCTGGGTCTGCTGACCCAAGTCAGGCTCTGTGGGTCTGCGTCCTTCTGTCACTTGGGGTTCTCCACTTCTGTGTCCTGGATCGCTCTGGGTGGGTCTCTGTTAGTCCCTAGGCGTTTCTGGCTGCCCACGCGAGCCTCTGTGTGTGCCTTGCTCAGTCTCCAGGTCTCCGTGTCTCTCTTTCTACAGTTCTTGGCTTATGTGTCTCTGACCCTTTGTGTCCCAATGTCTCTGGATTTCCGGGTCTCTGGCTCTCTTTCTGTGTTTCCACCTCTCAGAACTTCTTGTTTCACTGCTCAGGCTCCTTCAAGAACAGGTTTGGCCTGGTTTCCGACTCCCGCAGAATTATCACACCCGTTCAGTCTGTTTCCTTTTAGCTGGGCCTCGGCTCCACGAGAAAGCACTGGAGGCCCCACCTTTAGTGCATTGTCCGATCAGAGAAATACTCTGGCTCTGTCATCACTTGGGTATGTTTCCTAAAGCCTGGGGCAGCTGGCCGCCCCGTCTAGCTCTGCTACTATCATTTGTAAATGTGGGCATTTAGAATGCCAGTGGACAATGCCTCGGACCAGCCGGTTCCATCGCAGAAACCTCCTGATTGGAGACTGTGGTGAGTCTTTCTACAACTGCCCCATGTATCACACTATGATACATGGAGCTTTCAAACTTCTTTGCCAAGCCTCTGCTTGGTTCTGTTTATTTGGATGGGATTCTTTGCTATGATCAACGGAAAGATGAGCCCACATCTGTGAACAGCAGACTTAAAATTAACACGCTCATGTGGACAATATCACATTGTTACATAAAATATGCCACAGCCTGACTGTGGTACCAGTTTCACTACTGACATCTTCTGAGCTGATAAGACATTTCCTTTTCCATACCCCATGATTTCTGATGGCCAAGTGCTCCATTTTTTTCAGGAAATCAAAGTATCTAACACAGCTGCTGCTGCTAAGTCGCTTCAGCCGTGTACAACTGTGTGCGACCCCATGAAAAAATGAATACAAAAGCAATCCCATGGGGAGACTCAAGCACAGAGGATGAAGTGGCCTGAGTTAAGATGGCTTAGGTTGAGATTGTCTCATAGATTCTTTTTGTTGTTGTTGTTCTATCATCATTGTGTTCAGAAGGATTCCGAGGCCGGGCATAAACTCAGCAAGGAAGAAGACAGAGAGTGCGGAGACTTCCCTTGTGGTCCTGTGGCGAAGACTCCGCGACGCGAATGCCGGGGGCTGGCCCTATTCTCGGTCAGGGAATTAGATCCCACATGCTGCAACTAAAAGTTGGTGTGCTTTACTAAAGATTCCAGATGCTGCTACAAAGACCGAAGATCCTGAGGGCCTCGATTAAGACCTGCACAGCCAAATAAATTTTAAAAAAAAAGAAAGAAAAGGGGAGTGCATCATATGTTGTGAATTTGCCATCTTTAGTCTGGAGAGCTGTCTCTTATACACATCTAAAATATGNATTCCAGATGCTGCTACAAAGACCGAAGATCCTGAGGGCCTCGATTAAGACCTGCACAGCCAAATAAATTTTAAAAAAAAAGAAAGAAAAGGGGAGTGCATCATATGTTGTGAATTTGCCATCTTTAGTCTGGAGAGTTCAGAAAGTAATGTCAGTGCCATTCAAAAGTGAGAATAATTTTCAGAAATGTTTCTTTTGCATTCTAAACCTTCTCAAATATAACACATTTAAGTTTTTGATTAAGAAGGCTTGCCATCTTACTTTTTGTCTAAAAAGGAAAAATGCTTGTCATGAACATGAAAAAAAGTGAGCGTAATTTTGAAAATGAATACAGTGAAAATTCTCTAAAGAATTTCTCTAAAGAAGTGAAAAGTCTCTAAACAATTCTGCTTTTGCTGGCTGTTCAACTCCAGAAACTATAAGCTGTTTTCACACAAGCAGAAATTTCTGTTATTGTTTTGGGTTAAACTATATGTCCTCATAAGTCTGAAGGGACAGAATCTTATTTCTATGTCACTTCTCTTTGGCAGGAAGGGGGAAAATAGGTATTTAAATCTGTGAATAATCTGTAGACGTGAGTTAGGAAG
The DNA here is from genome assembly GCA_006410875.1 of Neotragus pygmaeus. Taxonomy (NCBI): domain Eukaryota; kingdom Metazoa; phylum Chordata; class Mammalia; order Artiodactyla; family Bovidae; genus Neotragus; species Neotragus pygmaeus. Next base: position 1,755,522 of record SJYV01024581.1, on the reverse strand, counting down.
AAATTTTCTCCCCAAGATGTATATAACCAAAACCGGATGGATGGCTCATGTTTTAACATGCAAGACTGGTTTCTGTGTCCACTTGTTCCTCCAGTGTTATTTTGCATTATTCCTCAATATAGACCTTCTGTTCCAGATAGGCGTTGTGTCTTCTGTAGACCCATGCACATGTCAATCCCAGTGCCTTTGCTTATGGTACTGCTTCTGTTGGAATGCTCTTTTTTCTCACACTTAATGAATTCTGTATCTACTCTTCAAGTTCCAACTCATGGTCTTCCTCTTCCATGAAGCTTTCCTTTCATTTCATTTCCTCAGGAGCTCCCCCTTCTATATCATTTATTGTCCATACCACTAAAATAGCAGCTATCTGGGGATTTTTAAAAAATTAAATTAGCCACAGACTCTTCTCTTTTCTTCCTAAGTACTGTAAAGCCACTTAGTATACTCTTTGCTCTCTTTGTCTCCCTCTTTAATACTACATACAGTACACTCAAACCATCAAGATTGTTGAAATGAATTAAAGTTTTTAGGACCAGGAGTCCTTCAACTCTGTGCTTCTCAAACTCTAAACTCATACCAATCATGTAGAGCTGGTGATGAAAACAGATTATAATTCAGGGGGTCTAGGACTGTGAATGTGCTAATGTGAATTCCTAACAAAATCTCAGGGTTCTGAATGACAAAAGACTTCACGTTGTTTTTCAAACATCAGATACAACCCAAGCACGTCCTTTAAGTTAATTTAGTGTATTACAATCAATATTTGTTAAAAAGAAATAGAAAAGAAAATAGTAAACAGCATTTAAAAGGACAGTATTGTTTCCTATAACACTTTTTGGGGTTTTTTTGTATGTATGTTTATCATGTAACTGTGTATACATACACACAGATGCAAAATATATTTTATGCTGTTGGTTAATTCAAAGAGTTTGAAAGCTTCTCTTTGAAAGGACAGAGCAGAATGAGAAATAATTGTATCAACAGATTAAGTTAAGACAATTAAACTCAAAGGGATAAGAAACCATGAAGACTCCAGTATGGTGAGGCAGTTTCCCAGAAGGCTCTAGCACAAAGATCACTGGAATGAGAGAAGAGGCGGAACTGAGGATGGGGTTTCTGGATGGAGGCTCGTCTGTTTTGTCTGTGGTTGAGCTTATTTCCTGTATCTCACTGAGAGGCAGCTATGAAAAGTCTTTAGTGGGTGGATATTTCCTAATTTGTTAATGTATCATGGAAGGGATAACACCACAGTTTCCTTCAAGGCCAGCTGCGGGTTTGATAAGCTAGTAAGCCCAATACAAATCTTCTTTGGAAGTTTGGTAAGCTTTTGTTGACTGTATTACCCTTGAGCCATTTATGACAACATGGGACAACCTTGGGAGAAAAGAAAATACAACATTGCTTCAAATGTGTTGTTGTAAAGAGTAGTTTCTGGCTCTTTTTCACTTCTTCAGGGACAATGAAACAAAACTTTTTTTTTTTAAGTTTCTGGAAAATGAACCTTATCCCAAACAGCAGAGGAGTTGTATTCCCAGCAACCAACACAATGTCTAGAATATTCATAACTGTTGTTCAGCCACTCAATTGTCATTGACTCTTTGCAACCCTATGGACTGTAGTCCTCCAGGCTCCTCTGTCCATGGGATTTCCTAGGCAAGAATACTGGAGTAGGCTACCATTTCTTCTCCAGGAGATCTTATGGACCCAGGAATTTAAACCTGCACCTCCTGCATTGGCAGATTGATTCTTTACCACTAAGCCACCAAGGAAGCCCCATGTATGTTGTAGCAATTGCAAAGACTGTATCTTCCTCTCTTCTGCAAAAGGTAAAGAATCATATAAGAGGTTTATTAAAGAAGTCAATGTTCCAGCATGAAAATAAGAGAGTTTTCCTATCAGGTGTTATTATTAGTCACCTTGACAGATGAGAAAGATGGAGGTTGCTACTTGCATGGGGTCACAACCAAAGTGTCAGAAGTCACTGGGACAGATGGACTCATCACTGAGGAAATAAGTGGAGATAAAAGCATCCTCTTGCCTCACAAAATTTTCACAGCTACTGCATGGGTGTTTGTGAGCCAGGTTGACTGCATATTAGCATTCTTTTTCGCTTGGCAGTTCCCAGCAGTATAAAGGTTTTTTATTGCACTAAATTCTAAAAACATCATCTAATGCAGCTGGTGGAGAGCCACAGAGGAACAGGACTTATTTAGGGGTTTTAATCAGCAGCAGGCCCAGCGTGAATCAGCAGTGTGATGCAACTGTTAAGAAACGAATGCAATCTTGGGTTGCCTTGCAATGTACCTGACAGCTGGAATAGGGAGAGCCTCTGTGCTTTTGGTTTACATATCAAATCTTACCTTGAAGATAGATTTTAAATATTTGGAAAGTATTCAGAGGAAATAAGTTCTCTGGGTGATCAAGGGACTGAAAGTCTGTTATAAAAGGAGAAGTTGAAGATGATGTAAACAAAAGCAGGAACATTTTAAACACTTTTAACTGTTTGTGTCAGTGACATCTATATAACTCCAAGAAGTAACTTTGAGACCATCTGTTGAAAGCTGTACATCAGGAAACAGGAAACCGATGTAAGCAAGGGTTTTCTGGCTCTAAATCATAGAAGTGTGTACAGGTTTGCCTGTACAAGCAGTGAGTTCCCCGTTACTAGCAATATGTAAACAAAGATTGGATAAGAATCTTACTAGGGTTGAGAGTTTGCCCACACATTGTACAAAAATTAGAAATATAAACCAAGCTGTTGGCGATTAGGGACTAAATGTAGCTTTTATTTACTAAGTCAAACATTTTAATTGTTTACTCAAAAAAAAAAAAAAGCTGATGCCACTTTTATAATCACTAGAAGTGAGTTTACTGTGAAGTCAGTGAAGCTTCAGCTTCAGGGCCTCTGTCTTGCACAGACCCTAGTGAGGTAGTTAAAATAAATGCATCAGTTGGAAAAATATTTAAGATTAGTTCCTGAGCATTAACATTTTAAATACCCTTACAGCTCATTTATGAAAGAAATCTGATAGAGGTTCTCAAATTTTCCAACAATCCTAAAAACTTCATTATCAACATCACATTATGAAGTTGAAAATAACTTTTCCCTGCTATCTATAATTTTAAAAATTATAGGTGAAAGACTGAATTTTTCTGTTCTGTCTATAGAAAATTACAGTAAAACATTGTTTTACATGAAAAAATAAAGATGATATGGCCACAAGTGTAGAGAAAAAAGTATGGAGGTGTGTTAAACAGGTATTTAATGAATATAAGTTGTTTTCTCAGTTTGTCACCTTTTTATTTTTTTTAAATTTGTGATGTAATTGACATATAACATTATATTTGTTTCAGGGGTATAACATAATGATTTCATATTTATGCATATTGCAAAATGACCACCACAATAAGTTCAGTTAACATCCATCGCCACATGGGTAACAAAACATTTTTTCTTGTGATGAGAACTTTCAAGAGGAAATTTGTACCTTTTGATATTCTTGATTCATTTTTCTACCCCCTCAACATGCATCTCCAGCATTCACCAATCTGTTCTCTATATCTGTGAACTTGGTGTTTTGTTTGTTTCTTTTTTGTTGTTTTTTCTTATTTTTCATAGCTAAATGTTGGTGTATTGCATTCTTTTTTAATTGAAATATAGGTGGCACAGTGTTAAAGAATCTGCCTGCCAATGCTCAATCCCTGGGTCGGGAAGATCCCCTGGAGTAGGAAACGGCACACTTTATTCTCCACTATTGTTGCCTGGAAGATTCCATGGACAGAGGAGCTTGGTGGGCTATGGTCCATGGGGTCACAAAGAGTTGGACATGACTGAGCGACTGAACACACACACATGTAGCTGACATACACCATTTTGTTAGTTTCAGGAGTACCACATAGTGACTTGATATTTGTATACATTATGAAATGATCGCCACAATAAGTCTAGCAACCATCTGTCCCCTACAAAGTTCTTACAATATTATCACCGATATTCCTTATGCTGTATATTACATCCCTGTGGCTTATTTATTTTATAACCAGATGTTATCACCTACACCTGATTCACACACAATCCTTTCCTTTCTGGAAACTGTACATTTGTTTTCTGGATCTATGAATCTGTTTTGTTCTGTTTGGTTGGTTGTTTTGTATTTTAGATTTCCCACATAAGTGATATTATACAGTATTTGTCTTTTTTCTGTCTGACATTTTGTTTAGCACAAGGCCCTTAAGGTCCACTCATGTTGAAAATGGCCAGATTTAACTCTTTATGGCTTAATAACATTTCCCTTATCCATTCATCCATCAGTGGACATTTAGGTTATTTCTGCATCTTGTCTACTGTAAATAATGCAGCAATTAACATGTTTTTTTTTTAACATATATGTTTTCTAATTTTCTAATTTCTTTAATTTTATTCTGATAAATACCCAAGAGTAGAATTGCTAGGTCATATAGCAGTCCTATTTTTAATTTTGTGACATACCTCCAATCTGTTTTATATAGTGGTTGCATCAATTTACATTCCCACCAATCTTTTTTTCCACATCCTCACCAACACTGGTTAGTTCTTGTCTTTTTGATGACAGCCATTCTAACAGGTGTGAGGGGATATCTCATTGTGGTTTTGATTTGCATTTCTCTGATGATAAGTGATGTATCTGTTGGCCATCTGTCTTTGGAAAATGTGTATTCAGATCTTCAGTCCATTTTAATATTGGATTGCTTTGGGTTTTTTTTTTTTTTGCTATTGAGTTCTTTATCTAGTCTGTTACCCCTTATTAGATATAGGATTTGCAAATATTTTCTCCCATTCAGCAGGTTGCCTTTTCATTTTGTTGATGTCAGCTATTAAAATTTGCAATTTATTATGATCTCTTACTCTAAATAATTTTTCTCTTTTGATAATTTAACATTAATTTTTCTTAAAGAGACTTCCAAATTTTACAAGCTTCAAGTCCCTTAAAGTGTGAATCTTCCATCTAAACTCAGAATAACCAAATAAAAACACTTTAAACACAGCCCCAGTTACAGGAATTTTGGCCCAGGCAATTAGTACTCTATGTAATGAGCTGTTGTGTATGCATTTTAAGCCATAAAAAGCTCTGTAGACATCAGCCAAGGAACAGTCAGCGTGAAGAGCCAAGCATAAGAGAGCATCAATATCCCCCCAGCTTCATCTCACCACGCCTGGCTGCTGCCCTTGGGCACTACCTGGATATTGCCCACCCCACTCTGCAGGGCCCTGACCTGATGCATACCTGGTGTCTGCCTGCTTCCTGGCCTTTGCTCCTGTTATTCCCTTTGCACAGATAGCTCCCTGAACAATTGTCGCTCCAAATTCCACCAGACTTTAAATAGAGAAAAAGTCTCTCTCTCCCTCCTCCATCCAAGTACTGGATCACTTCCAGAATTCAACAAACAATAGTTGAATAGGTAAATTAAATAAAATAATTAAATACAATAAGCATTACCAGGGCCCTGGAGGTTGGATTAAGGTAGAAATACTGTCTTCTCTTTTTCAAATTTTCGTTACTCAATTAATATATGTATTTTTTTTTAATTAGAACAAGCTAAATTAGAAAAATTTAATCAAACTAAGGACTTTTAACACTACTCTCAATCATGGTTCTTTCCATTAAGGACCATTATTATGAGTTTGGAGTAAATTTTATCAGCTTCCTATTTTGTGCTTTTATGTGCTTTTATACGTGTATGTGTTGTATTATCTGGAGGAGATGAGAGAGATTTTTCCTTAAGTGGTTTCATACTGTACCTGATAGTACGTTTTGGGATCTGTCAGCTCTGACATGTGTGGACATGAGCATTCAGTGTTTTCCCACGGGGGTGCAACTGGCATTCTGAGCATGACAGTTCTCAGTTGCTCAGAACTACATCCGTCTTCACAGGGTGGCAAGCATTTTGGCATTCCCTCCAGGAGTGCTGGTTGCACCCGACCTTCTGCCCCCAGCATTTGGTGACCAACACGCTCTCACCTTTTCAAATTCTGATTAACATTTTTTTTTTTCATAGCTTAAAAAAAAAAAATAACTGGAGGATAATTGCTTTACAACGTTGTGTTAGTTTCTGCTGTATAACAATGTGAAACAGCTATAAGGACGCATATATCCCCTCTCTTGAGCCTCCCACCGCAATCCCACCCCTCTAGGCCGTCACAGAGCGCCAGCTGAGCGCCCTGAGCTCCTCCGCCGCTTCCGCCAGCTGTCTGTTTTACACGCGGTAGTGTATGTATGTCCGGGCCACTCTCAGCTCACCCCAGCCTCCCCTGCCCCGCTGTTCCACCAGTCCATTCTGTAGGTCTGCATCCCTATTCCTGCCCTACAAACGGGTTCATCAGTACCAGTTTTCTAGATTTCACGTATAACATATGTGTTAATATTAGATACCTGTTTTTCTCTTTCTGACTTACTTCATTCCATGTGGCAGACTCTAGATTCATCCACATCACTACAAAAGACCCAGTTTCGCTCCTTATCTAATTAACTTTTTAACAAAATCTCATCCTCTGAGCACTCAACTTTCTCATCTCACTGTTGGTGGAAAATTAGGATGGCTCCTAATTTTTATTCTACGGTAAACATCTTCATTCACACTTCCTTCTGTGTACTTGCGCGTGTTTCACTAATCAGACATCAGAAGTAGAGTCGCTGGTCATGTGGGCATGTCCAGTTATACTAGATATGTAAGTTCCCCTCTAACTTAAACACCTGGCAACAGTAGATGATAATATCGGTTGCCCCTAAATTCTCCAATACTTAATACTAACCAGTCTGGTGGATTAAAAAAAAATACTACATTATTGTTTTAGTTTGCATTTCTCTGATTAATAGTGAGACTATTTATTTGAAATACATATTTTCTCTTCTGTGAATGACTTTCATTTCCTCTTCTGTATATGTACATATTTTTATTTTTACTACATATGCTTTGTTGCCAGAAAAAAAAGCACACTTTTAAAATAACTTGTGTGTTCTTTAAGTCCTGCTTAGATGCTGGGACTTTCAAAAAATGGCCTTGATCTTTACTCTCTCTTGGGTGTAGTTCACAAAATACTTCTCTTACCCTCTTGACTAGACTAATGGTCTCTTGAAGCCCAGCCTGGGTTTTCATTCCCTTTGACCTGCCTAGTATAATGCCTTGCACAGATTTGTACTCAGTAGACAAAGAAGTATAAGGTAGAATGATAGAGTGTAACTACGGGAAAACTCCTGACTGACCAAGACTATATTTTTCAATCTTTTGATCTTTTTTGAAAAAGTTGTCATTTATTTATTTGTTGGTTGGTTTTGGCTGTGCTGGGTCTTCACTGCGGTACCCGGGTTTTCTCTAGTCGCGCCGAGCAGGAGCTGCTCTCCACTTGCAGTGCAGTGCGTGGGCTTCTCTTTGCGGCGGTTTCTCTTGTTGTGGGGCTCAGGCTCCAGCGTGCAGGGGCTTCAGTAGTTGCAGCGCACAGGACTGGTTGCCCCACAGCATGTGGACTCTCCCTGGACCAAGAATCAAACCCGCATCCCCTGTGTTGGCAGGTGGATTCTTAACCACTGGACACCAGGAAAGTCCCTAACCTTTCACTGTTTATGAACACAATCTTGAACCATCCTTACCAAAGATGGACATATTCCTACAAAGGATATGTAATGCTGTTTGGCTTCATAGTCACTTCCCTGATCTAAAGTTTCTGAGAAATGATGCTTAACTCAGTGAAGAGAGGAAGTTTAGGCATTTGTGGAAGAGCTGTTTGGGGAATGAAGATCCTCATTGCCATGCAGACATGGTACAGTGTAGGCTGGCTGCCTGGCAGGCTCCGTCTTAGATTTGCCCAGGCCCAGGACTCCATGAACTCCATGAAACCTGTGATGGCCATGCTGACTCTACCAAGCTGCTACCAAGAAATTAACAACCCCTGCGTTGTTCCAAATTACAGCACAGTGTAATGCTTTATATGCAAGGATTTCTTATGTGCTTATGATAGATAGTTACTGTCTAAAAGATTACCATAAAAAAGTTCTCAACTGGAACTTCTCTGGTGGTCCAGTGGTTAAGAGTCCACGTTGCCACTGCAGGGGATGCAGGTTGGAATCCTGGTCAAGGAACTAAGATCCTGCATGCCTTGCAGTACAACCAAGGGATTAAAAAAAAAAATCAATAAAAACTGCTATCAAGCTGTAATTATCAGAATTCTATAAATGCTTTAAACAGACATCATTAGATCTTGTTGAAAAGAATTCCAGTGTCCAGATTCTTTACACTTTAGAATTTTGTTGCTTCAGACAAGTAATCTATTAACTTAAACTGAAATGTCCATTCAAAATATAATTATTGCAACATGCATTTAAGAACTTGTGACTTCATAAAGATTTCATTTATCAAAAAAATTAGTATTCTGCCTGTAACCAAACTTGAAGTTTTTGATAGCCTCACTTTTAGCTCCTCCAATTTTTCTTTTTCCTTTTTTTAATTCAAGTATCATTGACATACAACATATTAGTGTTAGGTTCCAACATTTAAAAAATTTGATGCTGAGAAGATTTGAGCACATTTGGGAATTAGTCCAATGAAGGAGTAGATAACTCAATGGGATTTCTTATAAAAATGCTTTTCCTTGCCATTGTTTTTAGTTAGCAAGTACATTTCTAACTCAGGACGGAGGCATCTCTGCCACAAAGAAATGTGCTAAAGAAGCAGACATTAGGATATGCTGATTTAGAAAACAGATAGCTCAGAGACCTATGCAGAAACTCCCTCTCCCTTTGGTCTTATGTTTACTTTTTATTATCAGGCTAAAATATCATAGCACAGGACATCCCAACAGATCCATCACTCTCAGAGCAGGGCACTTTCTTGTACACCATGCACATCTTTGTAATAGTACTGAGTTCACTGACATTATCAGCAATGTTTGTGTAGCTGCTCCTGTCTCCTTCCCCTTCGCTGCCCTGCACTATAGCTCCTAAGAGCAGCTGCTACCCACCATGACCTAGCTTCCCATATCTGAAAGAAGCTGAAAGTAATCAACAAGTATATCTGAGCAACAAGAAAATCACACCTCAGAGGCAACATCACAAGTTATGGCTGTGGGGGTCTCAATGACTTCATGACAACTAATGTGTTTTGAGCTCAACTGTTTGCCAAGACTGCTTTGACCATAGCAAGCAGAACTTACGCGGGCCCATGAGGCACTGCTGTTATTAATTCTATTTTAGAGGTGAGAAAACTGAGGCTTAGATTGGTTATATAACTTGCCCAAGGTGTTAACAGCTATAAGAGCTTTCACGTGGATCAGGGCTCTGGCAAACTGACACCAGAGACCACAGTCCTAATCACCACACTGAACTGTCTCTATTGACTCATTAAAAAGAATGGGAAAGGAAAAAGGAGTGAGGTGCAGAACAGGGTGCCTGGGATGCTCTTGTCTCCATTGAACTGGGATTGAGGACATGCCTGGATGCCTCTGGACACAAAGGATTCCTGTCAGGAGGAAGCACAGAAAATGGGTAACATTGGGGTCCTCTGAGGAAAGGAACAGGGGTGATGTGGATTAAAGGGGAGAAAAAAAGCTTCTTTTTCATTATGCCTTCTTTTGAACTATATAAATTTTTTTCTACCATAGATATACGTTGCCTTTTCTAATGTGTTTTTGGAGTTTATTTATTTTTTTAAACACATACATTAGTCTGAATATCCTTGGGACTTCCCCAACTCTGCAGGTATTTGTGAGTTTTAAACAATATTGAACAGGGCTTGCGTCTCTGTATAAAACGTCTGAATTCCTTGTGTTCAACTTCATTTCCCTCATGACAATGGACTCTGGTATAACAGCTCAGTGGTTTTACACATTATAAAATATGGTACCACACTTTTAAAAGAGAGCGTGATAGATCAAAAGAAAGAGAGAAAATTGGCCCAAGCCTATTATGATTATTTTTGACTTGAAATTTTAAAAATCTTTCTGTCTACCAAGTAATGTGTGTTTGTTTGCTAGGACTTGCATGAGAAAGTACCACAGAATGGCAGTATTTGAACAGGGGAAACTGATTGTCTCATGTTCTGGAGATTAGAAGCCCCAAATCAAGGCGTCAGCCCCAAGTAGGGCTGGTTCCTTCTGAGGGCCACGAGGAGGGATCTGCTCCAGCTCACCCCCCTTGACTTACAGACGGCCGTCTTCAGGGAGCGTGTTCACAAGGCACACTCCCTGTGTGCAAGTCTGTCCCCCAAAGCCCCCTTTTCATGGTCCTGTTGAATTAGGACCCACCTTGAAAATGGAAGTATTAGTCACTCAGCCATGTGTGACTCTTTATGACCCCACGGACTGTAGCCCACCAGGCTCCTCTGTCCAAGGGATTCTCCAGGCAAGAATACTGGAGTGAGTAGCCGTTCTCTTCTCCAGGGGATCTTCCCAACCCAGGGATCGAACCCAGGTCTCCTGAACTGCAGGCAGATTCTTTATCATCTGAGCCACCAAGGGAGGAGACCCCTAGGACCCACCTTAAGAAGCTCATTATAACTTGCTAAAGACCCTGTCTCCAAATAAGGAAGCATTCTGAGGTACTAGAACTCAGCACTTCAACATAAGAGTGTTCAGGATACAGTCCAACCCATAACACGCTGGGATAAGGCAAATCCCTCCTTTCCCCTTCAGCCTCATCCAGCAATTTCCTTTTCTTGATGTCTCGGCTCAGAGTTTGGTCTCAGGGCTACCAGGGTGGAGAATATTGCTGAGGGAATCTCTGAGCGGAAAACTCAGTGCAGGAAGAGTCCCCCGGAGTTCACTGAGTGAAAGTGCCGCTCTCTCCTCCCCAGGTGGTACCATGGCAACCTCACCCGCCACGCAGCTGAGGCGCTGCTCCTCTCCAACGGATGTGATGGGAGCTACCTTCTGCGGGACAGCAACGAAAGGCTTGGGCTCTACTCCCTCTCCGTGAGGTAGGATTCATAAGAACTCTATGAATTTAGTGGGGTCCCATCTCTTACTTATTATATGGGCACTGACTTCAGCATCACGTGCAGATTGCCAGAAAATGGAATTCGCTTGATTCTTGTTAGATCAGCAGCTCCAAGGATGCCAAGCTCTGAGTGGTGAGACTGCAGAAAACATGCCTGCTCCTTCCATTAGCAGGGGAAATATTATTAGAGCTGGGACCAAAACAAAATGTTAAAGCTGAAGGAGATTTTATGAATTATTTAATCTAAAACTTTTGCTTGACTGATGAAGAAACTGAAGTGGTAAAGTGTCTTCCACCCAATAAAACAGTGCTAGAAATAGCACCAGAATCCTCATCCCTGGAGCCTGGCCTGGTACCCCTTTCATTGTTCTTTGCTTCCTCTGGAAAATCAAAATGACTTGTGGCGATGCAACTTTCATAACCACAAACTCAAGCAGGCAACATGCAACTTTTAATTTTTTACTATAAACAAAATTTCTCAAAGTTCCATTTCCCCCCACTGTTAAGAAAGTTAATCTAATTCCCACCAGATATGCCTGGCTCAAAACAGTCGTTGGCCAGCCCGTTCAGGGTTTCTCTCGCACACTTTCTCCTGGCTGACTTCCCTTTCAGAGAAGGTGACCTAGCCACCTGATAATCAGGGGGAGTCATTGGTTATCTGTTAGTATCTGTCACCTTGGCTTCCAGTGACATATAGCAAGTCTCACTGGGTTCACAGGCAGTTGCTAGGATATGAGGACTCCATGAAATTGCCCTCGGCCACCCACCCATTCTTGCCTGGAGAATCCCAGGGATGGAGGAGCCTGGTGGGCTGCCGTCTATGGGGTCGCACAGAGTCGGACACGACTGAAGCGACAGCAGCAGCAGCACCCACCCATTAACCTCAAACTATTATTGCTTTATTTTGTTTATAAATTTTTCTAAACAACATCTTTGGGAAAATTTTTAATCAAAAGTGGAATTCTGCTTGAAGCAGGAATTCAACTCTGGGTTGAAGCAGGAATTGTGCTTTCTCGAATCAATAGCAAATTGTAAAATTATATTTAATGGTTGGATTGTTGATTCTTTATTGCATGGATCACTCCAAAATCTCAGACAAACCTGTGGAATTGTTGGCTCAAAGAAAATTAACTTTTCACTTTTACATGTTTCATAAGCCTTATAAAGAGATAACACATATATTACATCTATATACAAATTTAAAATATAAATTGTTAATTTCCATTACAAGCACTTGGAAATGCTTTAAAAACTAATAACCACCAGCAAAAGTGAGATGAACCAAAGACCAGCTCAGGAGAATGGCTGTTTTTATTCATTTGTTCATTCACTTCCTTAATAAAATTTCAGAGCATCCACTCTGTGCTTAAACCACTTTGATAAGTGTTGCAGGAGATTCAAAGACCTTGTCTTCAGGAAGTCTAGCCTCACAGGGGCAATAAGGTCATATATAAATACTTTACTACAAAGGAGAGTGCTGTAAATGACGTGAAAGACAGCAAGGTAGGTGTGTGGATTGTTGAGAAGAGAACAACAAGTAACTCAAGCTGGAATATCATGCAATATTTAACAGAGTAAGTGGCATTTGAACTGACACAATCAACAACAAAGCAGAAGAAGTCACAGGTGAAGGGAACAGTTCAAGCTAAGGGACAAAGGCAGAAGCTCCTAGGAGAATAGTACAGCTGGTTGGACTATGGCAGTTGCCAAAATGTGGTCCCTAGACCAGTAGCATCACTTCAGAGCATGTTAGGAATACAAGTCTTGGGCCCAGCCCCAGACCTACTGAACCAGGAATTCAGGGCCTAAGGCCCAGAAACTTGCACCCTCTAGGTGATTCTGACTTCTGATTTTTGCTTAAGGTGGAAAATTACCTGAAAGAGAATAATAGTGGAAGTGAGGCCATGTGTGTATGTGAGTGTATGTGTATATGGTTATAGATATAGATATATATATAATTTAATTTTCTGCCTTATTCCAAAAATGGCAATGAAGGAAAGTTGGTATTTTATTCAGCAGGGAGTGAAACAGGTGTAGGAGGCAAAGGACTGGGCTCACATAACTGATTAAGTGAAAAGAGGCAGAATTTGTACTAACTCCCAAGTAAGGGAGGAGGACCAGGCGCAGAGGAGAATCTGGGGAGAGGGTGGCCTGCTGTTTCTATCATCTCTCTTCCTGTCTCTCTTACACTTATGCCTCCAGCAAAATACAAACAATCCATTTGAAAAATGAGCAGAAGACCTTAATAAATGCTTCTCCAAAACAGACATACAGATAAACACATGAAAAGATTCTCAACACTACTAGTTATTAGAGGAGTGCTCCTCTTTAAATGCCAGCGGTTTTGGTGATTGTGTCATAACTCTGATTTGAGAAGGGTTTCATGGTGATACTGATGCCTAAGGTTACGTTTCCCTTCAAAAAAGATACTTGTTTCTTAAAATAACACAAAGGTTTTTTTTCTTTTAGAGCCAAAGACTCAGTCAAACACTTTCATGTTGAATATACTGGATATTCATTTAAATTTGGCTTTAATGAGTTCTCATCTTTGAAAGATTTTGTCAAGCATTTTGCAAATCAACCTTTGATTGGAAGTGAGACAGGTAAGCTATGCACATATAGTTGACCTGAGAGATATTGTTTCAGAAGGGAGGCGGGACAAAATGGATTTCAAGTAAATGGTTGTCACTTCTATTGCATTATGTGCATACTATATACAATTGGGTATGTTTGGAAACATATTTTTTCAATTACTGTGCCATATGCTACATAAATTATACACACACACACACATTTCAGGATTATCCTTAGGAGAAAACAAGGTGCTTTGTACAAAATAGGTATTTTTTTCAGAATATGTTATTTAGTGGATTGACTAAAAGCACACGTTTTTAAAAAATGGCCTAATGATGTATACAATAAACAAAGAAAGAATAGAGGAAAGAACAATTTTTTGATTCATCAGAAGTTTAGGTATGGACAGTTTGCCTATCTAGGAGACACAAAATGGTCATTTTGAACAGTTTTTGAGGATTTTTTAAAATGAAATTTGCACATAAGTTTCCCCAAAGGTCATTGAATAGTGAAAATACTGACTAAAAATTGTTCTCCTGAGTCTTGGTTTCTTGTAAATTTTTAAATGGGGCTTAAGTATGACTGAAAAAGCTTGAAATTTCCTTTTTGGGTGGTTAGAGTCAAACCAGAAAATTCAAATTAAAACCAAAGCCCACTATCTTGATTTTTTAATTATCTAACTCATTTGTCTATACTATTTAAAGTATGTAAAAGATTTCCTTTGTATTTGTGTTAAAAGAATCACAACTTTGTATGTCCTAAATGATGATAATTCTCAGTTAATCAAAAGTTGGACAATTCCAAGAATCAAGCACAAAAGGAATTCAAACATTAATAACACAGTCAGTTGCTAAGAATTTGTACACACTCATGTTCATGGTAAACTTGGTTAGCGGGCTTTTTGTTAACCACTCTGGGGAGAGATACGACGAGTGCCTTTTCCTCTTCTGCTATTTCTGTGGCCCAAACAGACCCTGATATGAATCATACAGTGCTGAGCAGAGACGGAAACCACAAAATAGTTGCCTTACCTTATACTGACCGTGCAAGGTCTTTAATAGAATATTCCAAACTGTGAGACTGAAGCGATCATCTTTTTTTTTTTCTTTTTTCTGGTGGAAATTCTCCTAATAAACCCTGAAAATTACCATTTAACCAGCAATAGTTCTCATAAATAAAGGGCAAGTGGGGATGAATTTATTTCCGTGGCTACCTTGGCCCTGATGTTGTTCAGTTGCTACGTTGTGTCTGACTCTTTGTGACCTCATGGGACTGCAGCAAGCCATGCTCCCCTGTCTTTCACTATCTCCCAGAATTAGCTCAAATTCATGTCCACTGAGTCAGTGATGCTATCTAATCATCTCATCCTCTGTCGTCCCCTTCTCCTTTTGCCTTTGATCTTTCCCAGCATCAGGATCTTTTCCAATGAGTCGGCTCTTCCCATCTGGTGGCCAAAGTATTGGAGCTTCAGCTTCAGCGTCAGTCCATCCAATGAATATTCAGGGTTGATTTCCTTCAGAATGGATTGGTTGGATCTCCTTTCAGTCCAAGGGACTCTCGAGTCTTCTCCAACACACTACAGTTCAAAAGCATCAATTTTTTGGTGCTCAGCCATCTTTGTGGGCCAACTCTAACATCCTTAAATGACTACTGGAAAAACCATAGCTTTGATTAGACAGACCTTTGTCAGCAAAGTGATGTGTCTTCTTTTTAACATGCTGTCTAGGTTTGTCATAGCTTTCCTTCCAAGAACCAAGAGTCTTTTAATTTCATGGCTGTAGTCACCGTCTGCAGCGATTTTGGAGCCCAAGAAAATCTTTCACTGTTTCCACTTATTTCTCCTTCTATTTGCCATGAAGTAATTGGACTGGATGCCGTGATCTTAGCTTTTTGAATGTTGAGTTTTAAGCCAGCCTTTTCATTCTCGTCTTTCACCCTCTTCAAGAGGCTTTTTAGTTCCTCTTTAATTTCTGCCATTAGAGTAGTATCATCTCCATATCTAAAGTTGTTGATATTTCTCCTGGCAATCATGATTCCAACTTATGATTCATCCAGCCCAGCATTTCTCATGATATACTCTGCTTATAAGTTAAATATGTAGGGTAACAATATACAGCCTTGATGTAATCCTTTCCCAATTTGAAACCAGTCCACTGTTCCATGTCCAGTTCTAACTGTTGCTTCTTGTCCTGCATACAGATTTCTCAGGAGAGAGGTATAGTGGTCTGGTATTCCCATTTCTTTAAGAATTGTCCACAGTTTGTTGCGATCCACACAGTCAAAGGCTTTAGCATAGTCAATGAAGCAGAAGTTTTTCTCGAATTCCCTTGCTTTTTCTATGATTCAGTGGATGTTGGCAATTTGATCTCTGGTTCATCTACCTTTTCTAAATCCAGTTTGTACATCTGGAAGTTCTTGGTTCATGTACTGCTGAAGCCTAGCTGAAGGATTTTGAGCATTACCTTGCTAGCTTGTGAAATGAGTGCAATTGTGTGGTAGTTTGAACATTCTTTGGCATTGCCTTTCTTTGGGATTGGAATTGAAACTGACCTTTTCCAGCCCTGTGGCCACTGCTGAGTTTTCCAAATTTGCTGGCATATTGAGGGTACCACTTTCACAGCATCATCTTTTAGGATGTGAAATAACTCAGCTGGAATTCCATCACCTCCAGTAGCTTTGTTAGTAGTAATCCTTCTTAAATTCCATTTGAGTTGATGTCACACTCCAGGATGTCCAGCTCTAGGTGAGTGACCACACCATGGTGGTTATCAGGGTCATTTGGACATTTTTTGACTTCCTTGGAGGTCACAGAGTCAGCACTGTGACCTATGAACAGTTCTTTTGTGTATTCTTGCCACCTCTTCTTAATCTCTTCTGCTTCTTAGGTTCTTACCATTTCTTTTCTTTATCAGGTCCATCCTTGCATGAAATGTTCCCTAAATATCTTCAATTTGCTTGAAGAGATTTCTAGTCTTTCCCATTTCCTCATTCAATCATTTCCCTCTATTTCTTTGCGTCATTCACTTAAGGCCTTCTTATCTCTCCTTGCTATTCTTTGAAACCTTGCATTCAGATAGGCTTATCTTTCCCTTTCTTCCTTGCTTTTTGCTTCTCTTCTTTTCTCAGCTATTTGTAAATCCTCTTCAGACAATCACTTTGCCTTCTTGCATTTCTTTTTTGGGGGGATCGTTTTGGTCACCACCACCTGTACAATGTTACAAACCTCCATTCATAGTTCTTCAGGCACTCTGTCTATCAGATCTAATCCCTTGAATCTATTTGTCACTTTCATTGTATAATCATAAGGGATTTGATTTAGGTCATACCTGAATGGTCTAGTGGTCTTCCCTACTTCCTTCAATTTAAGTCTAAATTTGACAATAAGGGGTTCATGATCTGAGCCACAGTCACCTCCAAGCCTTGTTTTGACTGACTATATAGAGCTTCTTCATCTTCGGTTGCAAATAATATAATCACTCTGATTTTGGTATTGGCCATTTGGTCCTATACATGTGTGGAGTTGTCTCTTGTGTTATTGAAAGAGAGTGTTTGCTGTGACCACTGCATTCTCTTGGCAAAACTGTTAGCCTTTGTCCCACTTCATTTTGTACTCCAAGGCCAAACTTGCCTGTAACTCCAGGTATCTCTTGACTTCCTACTTTTGCATTCCAATCCCCTATGATGAAAAGGACATCTTTTTTTTTTGTTTCTTTCTTCTTCTTATATTAGTTCTAGAAGGTCTTGGAGGTCTTCATAAAACCATTCAACTTCAATTTCTTTGGTATTAATGGTTGGGGCATAGACTTGGATTACAATGATGTTGAATGGTTTGCATTGAAACAAACCGAGATCATTCTGTCAGTTTTGAGATTGTACCCAAGTACTGCATTTTGGACTCTACTGTTGACCAGGAGGCCTACTCCCTTTCTTCTAAGGGATTCTTGCCCACAGTAGTAGATACAATGATCATCTGAATTAAAGTTGCCCATTCCTGTCCATTTTAGTTCACTGATTTCTAAGATGTTGGTGTTCACTCTTGCCTGGAAAGTTTTTAAATTTCTTAAATCTCTTCCCTTCAGGCTTATTTCCTACTTGTGTCCCAACCTACACTTATTTTTGTTCAATTCTTGGGCACTGGCAATGGACAGTAGATGTTGAAGCTAAAGACTCTGTTTCACCTACTTTGATTTTTGTCCTTCTCTTTGCCCCCCAGGTGCTGGGACAGTGAGTGATACTTTGGGTGAGTGAATGAGTGAATGAATGAATGACGACTATGAGCTGCAGCTCTTTGTGTCTTTCAAAGCCAGTACCATTGTTGCTCTCAGCCTTCTTTTCTCTCTCCAAGCAAAGCTGACTCCCTTTTTTTAGACTCTCCCTCTAGATTCTATTTTCAGTCTCTTTGGTCATTCTCCATGTTCCTGTCTGGATTTTCTCCAACTTAGGAAAAGGTACATATTCTGCATACCAGCAGATTTCAAAAATCATTTTTTTTAAGTTTTTTTTTAACTGAAGTGTAATTGATGGATAATACTATATGTGTTCATATAGTGATTCACAATTTTAAAGTTTTACTCTGTTTATAGTATTATAAAATATTGGCTATATTCCCTGTTCTATACAAGTATCCATGAAGCTTATTTTTATACATATAGTTTATACCTCTTAATTACCTACCCTAAGCTGCCCCTCCCCTTTCCCTCTCTCCACTGATAGCCCTAGTTTGTTCTCAATATTTATGAGTCTGTTTCCTTTTTATTTTATTCACTGTGGTGGTGGTTTAGTCGCTCAGTCGTGTCCAATTCTTGTAATGCTATGGACTGTAGCCCACCGGGCTCCTCTGTCCATGGGATTTTCCAAGCAAGAATACTGGAATGGATTGCCATTTCCTTCTCCAGGGGATCTTCCCGACCCAGGAATCAAACCTGGGTCTCCTGCATTGCAGGCAGATTCACTAGTTTGTTCTATTTTTTAGACTCCACATATAAGTGATATACAATATTTATCTTTCTCTGTCTGACTTGCTTCACTTAGCCTTATGCCCTTCATACATATTGCTGCAAGTGGCAAGAGTTCATTTTTTATGGCTAAATCGTATTTCATTTTGTGCATATATGTGTGTCTTATTTGAAATGAACGTGTTGCAGGACTTTCTGGCTGAACCTTCCTGGAACTGATCCAATCACTAGGTGATTGGGACAATGTTGGGACATTGGGACAATGTTAAGCTTTTCCAGCAAATACAGTCATCTGAATAAATGTCTGTGGCTAATACAATAAGGATTATAATGATTTGTAACCCAGACTCCTATAGAAGATTTCTCCAAATCTAAAGCTTGCTGTATCTCTTGTCATTACTGTAATATTTATTTTATTTATTGCAGTAAAACTTGGGAAACTGAGATTTTCATCCTTTCCATTGCCTCTCCTCTCTTCTATTCATTACCAAGTTGGGAATTTGCTACTATTTAAACCTCTGCCATAGACTCCGGGTGGCGATAGATGTGCACTTGACAGTCTGGCTTCCGGCCCTTGAGTCATATTCCAGTAACTATAAGCATTCCTCTTATCTGTCCCTGCCAGCAAAGGCAAAGCCACCAAAGCTGGGAACAAGAGGCAAAACCCATAACTTAGGAGTGTTCCTATTTTGTCCTCTGCGAGAAATGGGCCTCAGGAAACAAGACAACATGCACCACGTGCAGAAGCTGTGATGGCTCTTAAACCCAGATGATCCTTGGAAGTCACAGAGTCAGCACTGTGACCTATGAACGAGCACGAACAGAAACTGGGATTCCACCTCCTAAAAACCAAACTCTTGTCCGTTTAAGAGCTGGCTCCTGTAAAACTGTAGTTCAAGAAGATACATGTGCCCTATATTCATAGCAGCACTATTCGCAATAGCCAAAACGTGGAAACAAACTAAATGTCCATTGGCAGATGAATGGACAAAGATGTGATATACATGTATATCACACACACACACACACACACACACACACACATGCAGGAATACTACCAAGCCACAGAAATGAAACACTGCCATTTGCCACAACAAAGATGCAACTGGAGATCATCATACTAGGTGAAATAAGTCAAAAAAAAGAAAGACAAATACCATGTGATATCACTTACACTTGGCGTCTAAAATATGGCACAAATGAACCTATCTATGAAACAGAAACTGACTCGCATAAGGAGCAGACTTGTGGTTGCCAAGGGCGGGGGGCAGTGGAAGAAGGGTGAATTAGGAATTTGGGGTTAGCAGATGAAAGCTATTATATATGGAATGGATGGGCAACAAGGTCCTACTCTATATCACAGGGAGCTAATATTCCCTGTCCTGTGATGAACCATAATGGAAAAAAATATAAAAAGAATATAGAATCATAATGGAAAAGAATGTAAAAAAGAATATATATATACATATATATGGCTGAATCACTTTGCTGTGCAGCAAAATTAATACAAATTGTAAACCAACTATACTTCAATAAAAAAAAATTTTTAATTAATAAAAAAGAATTGGCTTCCAGTGATCGGGAGACCTCCACCTAATGATTCCTTGATCACTATCAGATGAAGTGCAAATTCTTATTAAAATTTTTGCTCGGTTAAGGATCACCTGGGGAAGCATTTTCCTGCATTGTAGATGAGATCCTGTCAGGGTTCTGACATCCAGATCTCTGGAATGGGAAGGACTAGAGCTGGGTATTTCAGGCCTTTCAGCCCAGAGCCCACTCAGGTCAGCCTCACTCGGTAGTGCCTGGGAGTGAATTTATTTAAGAGAAACTTTATCTTTGAGGGCGATGGGAGAGATATTCAAATAACCAACAACTGTAAGCTTTTGCTTTACAGTTTTCTGTCTATATAATGTCTTCGGTAGAGTGAAACCAGAATGCTTGGTTCTGGGTCATCAGAAAATATTTGCACTCAAGATAGGTAAAAGTGTTAACCTATCAGGATGTATACTCTTTTAAGATTATTTCCCCTATTTTATTATTATTTTCTTTTCTCTAAACTCCCAGGATTTCTATTTCCTTAATAAAGAGTGAAGATTCTTGTGAGTAAGATCTAACCCTCCTAATAACTTCAGGATTCTATTATTCTTAAGTCTCTTTTTCCCTTGTTGTAATCTCTCTAATCTCCATTAAAGTTTCTGTTCACTGTAATTTCTTCTTATTTCACTCTTAAGATACTTCTCAAAACCCAATCATCTCCCAAGTATATCATATAATTTACCCATTTGCTTTTACTGTATTTAATAGCCCTTTTACCTTTTAACATATTTTTATAAGATATTTCAATTGTTTGATGTGGACCATTTTTTAAGTCTTTATTGCATTTGCTACAGTATTGTTTCTGTTTTATGTTTTGGCCATGCGACACATGGGATCTTAGCTTCCCAACCAAGGACTGAACCCACACCCACTGCATTGAAAGATGAAGTCTTAATCACTGGACTGCAAGGGAAGTCCCCAACTATTTTTAACCCACTTATTTTTTAAACATCTTCACATTCATATATAAACTCTATGAGAAGAATGATTCTTGTCATTCTTTTTTCCCCCTGTTATGCCCCATCACCTAAAAGAATAAATGCTTATCATGACCCACAGCATTCCGAGGACAGGATACCAATACCAAGGTCCACATTGCAGCTTTTGGGACAACATAACAACTAGCAAGCTGCTGGCTATTTTTACTTCCAAATTATGTACAAAGTATAATTTGAAAATGATGTGTGTTGTATGAATGTTCAGTAATGATTAAATTCAGACTCTACCTTTCATTTGTAATAGTAAAGTGAAGTGGCTCAGTCGCATCTGACTCTGCAACCCCATGGACTGTAGCCCACCAGACTCCTCCGCCCATGGGATTTTCCAGGCAAGAATTCTGAAGTGGGTTTCCATTTCCTTCTCCAGGGGATCTTTCCAACCCAGGGATTGAACCTGGGTCTCCCATGCTGCAGGTAGACTCCTTATCATCTGAGCCAGCAAGGAAGCCCTGTAATAGTAAGACATTATGTGAATCTTCTACTCATATTTTACATGGCTTCTAAATTCAACTCAAATAGATTTGAAAATATGAGAGTTTTTTTTAGTATGGACATGTTTGGTTAATTATTAATTTTTAATGAATCCTCTGGTATTTGACTCCAGAGGAGACAATCACACCCCACTCCCATGGAAAGAGGAGCCTGGTAGGCTGCAGTCTATGGGGCTGCACAGAGTCGGACACGACTGAAATGACTTAGCAGCAGCAGCAGCTTGTATTTGACTAAGATTTGTCTTGAAAAATGTACCCGGCATTTACCTTTTGCTTACATGTCCAAAAAGTATTAAAATAAAAATTGCCTTTTCCATTACCTTTTCTCTATATTGCAATACTTTCGTACATGAAATTGTCATGTACAATTTATTATAGAAATTACTGTGTTGTGACTTTTATCACCTAACTAGCATGAAAAAAAGAATAAGGGCTGTGTTTGTGCTTACCCTTTATAGTGATTGGTTCTCAGTTTTGAAGATCCTATCTGGTTCTTCGTTAAATGTCAAATTTCCACTTCTCTTTTTGTTCTGATATGGGGATTCCCAACCTTTTGATAACTGCTACAGTTATTATTATTTTATTTTGTGACTCCGGCCATTTCATCCAGGTGACATTTTAAAATAATTAAGTTGAAATTAATTTTAATTTGAGAATTAAGTGACGCTTCTGAAAATAATTGGTGATAACTTGGAATATTGTCAAACCACAACCAGGAGTCAACTTCTTTTTTTTTCTTAATACTGGTATTCATTTATCTGCCTCTGGCTGTGCTGGGTCTCCATTGCTGCTTGGGCTGCTCTCTAGTTGCGGGGCACAGGCTTCTCACTGCACTGGTTTCTCTTGTTGCAGAGCACAGGCTCTGGGGCATATGGGCTTTAGTAGCTGCAGCACGTAGGCTGGGTAGTCGTTTACTCCTGAGCTCTGGAGCAAAAGCTCACTAGTTGTGTGCACAGGCTTAGCTGCTCCAGGGACGTAGGATCTTCTTGGATCATGGGTTGAACTGGTGTTTCCCGCATTGACATGTGAATTCTTTACCACAAAGCCACCAGGGAAGCCCAGAAGTCACTTCTTGAGTTTATGTTTGCCAGAAATACAAATCTTCATTTGTAGGTGAGGCATGTTTGGAAAAGTAAAAAGCAGGCAAGGAAGAGAATGAAACAAACCTTTGCAGAGTTTTACTAAGTTCCAGGCATGCTATTAGATATTTTCACACACACCAAGGTATTTAATCTTTGGACCACCCACAATAGTGGGTAAAGTCGTCCTATTTTCAGATTAGGAAATAAAAACTCAGAGATGTTAGTTGCCCAAGTTGCAAACATAGAGAGCATTAGTGCTGAGATTGGAATCCAGGTTAACCTGGTTTTAAAGCCTGTGTGCTTTCCACTCACTTTGTGTTCTCCTAAAACTGTCCCAGTGACGCTACAGACAATACTGCCACAGCGCAGCATGGCTTTGACTGGATTAGGATGGAGAGTCCATGCCACGTGATGCACAAAATGCTTGTAGGATATGGCAGGCCTATAGTACATGATTTAGTCCCCAGTCTCCTTAAAGCCTATAATTATATTTCTGATATTATATAAAACCCTTGTTCTAAAGAATATGACTCAATTTGAACTTCGTGTTTATTGTTATTCTTAATTTATTAACATTAATTTTTACTGGAGAAATTATTCTAGAAAATCATAAAACACAAAAAAAGTTGGCTAGGGCTTCCCTGGTGGTCCAGTGGTTAAGAATACACTCTGCAAGGCAGGGGAAATGGATTCAATCCCTGGTCGGGGAACTAAGATCCCACAGGCCATGGGACACAACTACTAAGCCCATGCACCCTAGGGTGCATGCTCTGCAACGAGATGCCACTGCAAGGAGAAGCCCACCCTAGCAACTAGAGGAGTAGCAATAAAGACCCAGTGCAGCCAAAAATAAAATCAAATACATTAAAAAAAAGTTGACTAGAACACATCCCCCCAAAACTTAGGCCCATCTCATGCATGCCTCTCCAGAAAGGATATAAAACAGCCTATATAACTACAGTAAAGTTAAATAAAATTTAAAGTTTGAAGAGAAGGGGGAGGAAAAGAAAAATGAGAGGAAAAAAATAAAATGACATCAGAAGTGAAGTATATCAGATGAATATTGCAGATTCACTGAAACAGGATAAACATTCGGTTACTATGCATCCTAATATTTCTTCACTTTCAGTTGGGCTTGTGTGGTTAACTAGATTTATGCAATGCTGGAATGGGAAGGGAGCTCAGAGACCATTTAATTTCTCCTTTACAAATGAAGAAACTGAGGTCTGGTGAGAAACGCTGAAGTAAAAACTCTCCTTTTCTTTTCTTAAGCTGCTCCTTAAAGAATCCATTTCATCAAATTTTGATTGATATACGTGATTCTCCTGTCCACAATAACCAAAGTACATTTTACATGCCTTAGAGAGTTTCCATGGTGGTGATTATCACCAAGGCTAAGAAAAACGGACGGTATGATGTGTAAACATGTGAACCTCAGGTCTAACTCCAGCCTTTGCTATGTACCAGCTGTGTGTCTTCAGGCAAATTATGTAACCTTGCTGAGCTTCAATTTCACCATCTTATGAAATTGAGCTGATGGTAATAGTTGATTCCTTAATGACTTGCTGTGAAGATTGAATGAGATTAGGCATGTAAGATAGTGATATTTATAATAGTTCTTACCATAGCAGAAATAATCATTATTAATTTTATTTTAAGAAGCCCTTTTATGGTAATTCATTTCAATAGTTATATGCTAGAGCTATATATTTTTTGACATATCATGAAGCGTTGGTTTGCCATTCCCTTCTCCAGTGGACCACATTATGTCAGACCTGTCCAGCATGACCCACCAGTCTTGGGTTGCCCCGCAGGCATGGCTTGGTTTCATTGAGTTAGACAAGGCTGTGGTCCTAGTGTGATTAGATTGACTAGTTTTCTGTGAGTATGGTTTCAGTGTGTCTGCCCTCTGATGCCCTCTTGCAACATCTACCATCTTACTTGGGTTTCTCTTACCTTGGGTGTGGGGTATCTCTTCATGGCTGCTCCAGCAAAGCACAGCGGCGGCTCCTTACCTTGGACGAGGAGTATCTACTTATCAATGCCCTTCCTGTTCTTCAACATGGGATGGCTCCTCTAGGCCCTCCTGCACCCACGCAGCCACCACTCCTTGGGTTGCTCCTCTCAGCCGCTGCCCCTGGCCTTGGGTGCTGCCCCTGGCCTACAACATGGGGTGGCTCCTCAGGGCCGCCACCCCTGGTCTCGGGCGCGAGGTGGCTTCTCCCAGCCGTCCCTGACCTCGGATGCGGGGTAGCTGCTCTCAGCTGCCTCCCCTGACCTGGGGCGTGGGTAGCTCCTCTCGGCCATCACTGACCTCCACTGGAGAAGGGAATGGCAAACCACTTCAGATTTCTTGCCTTGAGAACCCTATGAACAGTATGAAAAAGCAAAATGATAGGATACTGAAAGAGGAACTCACCAGATCAGTAGGTGCCCAATATGCTACTGGAGATCAGTGGAGAAATAACTCCAGAAAGAATGAAGGGATGAAGCCAAAGCAAAAACAATACCCAGTTGTGGATATGGCTGGTGATAGAAGCAAGGTCTGATGCTGTAAAGAGCAATATTGCATAGGAACCTGGAATGTCAGGTCCATGAATCAAGACAAATTGGAAGTGGTCAAACAAGAGATGACAAGAATGAACGTCAACATTCTAGGGGTCAGCGAACTAAAATGGACTGGTTGGGAGAATTTAACTCAGATGACCATTATATCTACTACTGCGGGCAGGAATCCCTCAGAAGAAATGGAGTAGCCATCATGGTCAACANGCAACGGCTTTATGGTCCAAGTGATTACGGTGCTGCAGGCTCAGGCAGCACCCCTGGCCCAGAGATCCTTACGCTGCAGCACAACAGGACCCTATGGCTCAGCTCACCACCCCGAAACCGATACTGTAGTAAACAGAATAATGATGCCTCCCCACTTCAAAGGTGTTCATATCCTTCCCTGGAAGTGTAAATGCTACGTTACATGGCAAAAAGGAATTCTGACTTTGAGAGGCAAAGCTTATCCTGGATTGCCCAGGAGCATCCTCTGTGATCACAGTGGTCCTTATAGGATGGAAGCAGAGAAGACCTGGAGAGACAGCAGCATGAGAAGACCAGACCCACTGCTGCTGGCTTGAAAGGTGGAGGAACGGAGCCGCCAGTCAAGGAACACGGCAGCCTATAGAAGCGAGAAAAGGCAAGGGAGCGGATGGTCTCTGAGAGCCTCCAAAAGGACAGCAGTTCTGCCAATACCGTCCCTTTAGATCCATGAGACCCACTTCAGACTTCTGACCTCCAGAACTGTAGGATAATCAAGTCAAGTTACGTCACTATGTTTGTGATGATTTGTTACAGCAGCAATCAGTTCAGTTCAGTTCAGTCCCTGTTACGTCCGACTCTTTGCGACCCCATGAACTGCAGCAGCCAGGCCTCCCTGTCCATCACCAGCTCCCGGAGTCCACCCAAACCCATGTGCATTGTGTCAGTGATGCCAACCAACCATCTCATCCTCCATCGTCCCCTTCTCCGCCTGCCGTCAATCTTTCCCAGCATCAGGATCTTTTCAAATCAGTCAGCTCTCTGCATCAGGTGGCCAAAGCACTGGAATTTCAGCTTCAATGTCATAGGAAACTAGTATAGGTAAGTATATACCTGGGTAATGCTTGGTCCCATGCAAAAAGACAGAGGATTGACCAGGGGCACCTTTCTAGGGCATCCTTTAAAATATTATTTTCATATTAAGCAATGAATAGGATGATAATTTAGCATCAACTTTGAATTTGAATGGCAACCCACTCCAGTATTCTTGCCTGGAAAATCCCATTGACAGAAGAGCTTGGCAGTCTACAGTCCCTGGGGTTGCAAAGAGTCGGACACAACTGAGCAATTTCACTTCACTTGAAGATGAAGCACAAGATTTCACTTTTTTTTTTTTTCCTAATTTGTGCGCTGCATTGAGCCCTGAGCTCTGGTCTTCTCCTCCACTGTCAGACGGAAGTGTTAAGAGGCGTCTGTCTGAGTGCTGTAGTCAGTGACTATCTAGACTACTGCCATTGATATTCTTAGCACATAGCTACATTTAGGTCTTTTTAACCTAATTTTAAAATCCATGTTCCCAAAGATGGTGCTCACTGGAATTTCACTTAAGAATTTAAAAATATATCAGAACGTAACAACATCTAACATTTTCATAATCCTTTCACAAGCCCTTCTTTATTTGGGGCTTAAAACAGCTTCATGAAGAAGGGGTAATCATGCTCACTTGTCAGAGGAAGAAAGAGAAGCTTGGAATAGAATGTCCCAAGTAACAGGGGCCGAGTGCCGTGGTGGCTCTTTCCACAAAGCCAGGGAGGCTGCCAGAAAGAGTTTCTCTCGGGGAGGTCCCTGGGTAGCCGGTTCCCAATTCCCCGAGCATCTGCCGTGTCACCGCTGCATCCATACGGCCCCGGGCCTGCACAACGGCTGCTCTGGGTTTAGGTGTTGCTGCTTTCATTATGACTGTAAGCCTGTAGCCGGCCCCTTGTCCCCATATNGGTCCCTGGGTAGCCGGTTCCCAATTCCCCGAGCATCTGCCGTGTCACCGCTGCATCCATACGGCCCCGGGCCTGCACAACGGCTGCTCTGGGTTTAGGTGTTGCTGCTTTCATTATGACTGTAAGCCTGTAGCCGGCCCCTTGTCCCCATATGACTGGATCTGTGCTCATGAAAGAGTCGCCTCAACAGAAAGGAGTGCAGGCAGTGTGCAAGAGCAGGGCTGGGCCGAGAACTGCAAAAGCCACTTTTCACTGGGATCCCCATGCTCCCGAGATGATTTGGGTGCAGAGCGAGGAGGAGGCCACTGTTTGGGGCCAGGACGCGTGCCCCTCTTTGGTTGTTCTCAGTGACCCTCTTCACTTTCCAGCAGGGCCTTGTCTGGGCCACTGGGTCAGAAGGTATTGTTCTGTTTCAGCTCACTGTCTCTGCTCAAACCTCATAGAAAGATTTTGCTTGGTTTGTAGGTTTATCATTATTATTACGGCTTTTTTTTTTTTTTAACTGCAGAGGCGGTAGTTTCCTTTCCTTGTTACGTCTTTTTCACTCCAATTCAAAGTCTATACTTTCTATGAGCTTTCTGTCACCCCATCAAAGATTTCCCTGACCCGATATAAATACCATGCTACCCAGACCCCTTTCTCTTTTCACTCTTCATTCCTTCACTTTGCTTTGTTAAGGTTTTCATAACAATTCTCTCACCTGACTTTTCTTTTTTTTCCAAAATGTTTCTGTTTCTGCAGCCATGAGAGTGAAAGCTACATCTCCTTGGTCTGCTGCTATATCCCCTGGGCCTACACAAGTGCCTGGCACTCAGGAGAGCTCAGGAAATATGTGCTGAATCAACTACTGATATCTTTGCATCTCACCCAGTGTCTGGTACAATCCTGGACCTTCCGTATGAAAGACCCAAATGAAATTTAAAAAACCCAAGAAGCCAGAGCAAAGGGGAGAAAACCCTTAATTGCTCTTCTTGCAGTCACTTTCTAGTTTCTGACTGACTGATTGATCAGGGGAAGGGAAAGATGCAGAAGGGGGAAATATCAGTGTTGAGTTGAAATCTCTCAGCCCCCAATACCTGGCCCCCCCAGACTGGAGGTGGGGTGGGCTTTCTCTGCCTTCACATGAAAGTGATGGTAATTACACAGTGGCCTCAGCCTATTCACTTCATATCCACCAAAGAAAAGCAAAGCCTTCTTTCCTTCAGCTGTCAATGGGGTGGTAGCAGACGGTAGGNCCCAATACCTGGCCCCCCCAGACTGGAGGTGGGGTGGGCTTTCTCTGCCTTCACATGAAAGTGATGGTAATTACACAGTGGCCTCAGCCTATTCACTTCATATCCACCAAAGAAAAGCAAAGCCTTCTTTCCTTCAGCTGTCAATGGGGTGGTAGCAGACGGTAGGTAAAATGCTATAAGCTCATATTTTTAGGTCCACGGATTTGTTATAAGCTATTCTGAAAATCGTGCAAAGTAGAACAGTGGGATAAATCCTCCTATACCTGGTACATTGTGTGGTTTAGTTTGCACAACCAAGCCCACCTGGAAAACTAACAGTTATTGCTAAGGTCTAATGGGTTTCCCTGGTGGCTCAGAGGTTAAAGCGTCTGCCTGCAATGCGGGAGACCTGGGTTCAATCCCTGGGTTGGGAAGATCCCCTGGAGAAGGAAATGGCCATCCACTCCAGTACTATTGCCTAGAAAATCCCATGGACAGAGGAGCCTGGTAGGCTATAGTCCATGGGGTCGCAAAGAGTTGGACATGACTGAACGACTTCACTTTAATGGAGTCTAATGGTGTCGCCTCCCCTAGGAAAACATTTCTAAAGCATTCCATAGAACTGCACTTCTCATGCATGATCTCTTTTGCCTCTGTGGTACTTTTTATACCCTGCCACCTACAGACATCTCTCCTAGAAAGCAGAGTTACCACATGCACAATCAGCATGCTTGGTTCACGCTGCCAGTGGTGGTCTCATCACCCTGTTCAGTTAAATGACTATATTCTTGGCTAATTCTGACCTAGACTCGGAGGGCAGAAATTATCTCACAACGCTTTTTATCTCCAGCATCCAGTTTAAGAGCCTGGAATGTAGTTTGTACTCAATAAATATTGAGACTGTGAGTCAGTGAATCCATGAAAAACAAGAAACTTTATGATCCAGGCACAGTGATCTGGTGTTAGCATTTGGACTCTCTTTCTGGGGTTTATATTTGACCTTTTTTTTTTTTTTTGGCCTACATGCAGGCACTCTGATTGTTCTGAAACACCCCTATCCCAAAAAAGTGGAAGAACCATCCATTTATGAATCTGTCCGGGTTCACACAGCAATGCAGACGGGAAGATCAGAAAATGACCTGGTGCCCACTGCGCCTTCTGTAAGTGGCCATCCATCTGCCCACCGGGTTCACTGTCTAAAAGCAATAACATGCAATAAATTCCACACATTTTACACTACTTTTGTTCACATAAAATTCAGCCTTGGGATATAAAACTGGAAAAGGAACGTAAAGTTCTAAGCCTATGGCTCATCTGGTCCAGGGTAAATTGTAAAAAAATAAAAATAAAATTACAATGCGATAGGATTTTAAAGGCTTCAGAAATGGGCTTAAATCCTGTCCTTACTTCGCCAAACAAGTTCATGGTAGAATATGCGAAAGATGTTTATGGTCACACAGTTGTCTAAACGGTTATTCTACAAATTCATTAAATTTTTTTAAAAAGTTCTTTTACATTTCAACTTTCTCTGGAAGAAAAAGATTCTCCACCTTTACTGTAATTTCTCAGGATATTATTTTTTCCCCTGGTCTTTTTATTACTTATGTTTTTCCTTCACTGAATGAAGGGTCCAGACAGAAGACATTTGGACTCCTTTGCAGCATGTGAGCCTCTGTCCACTTTCAGTGCAATGGGGGCTTTCATAGCTCTCCTTGGAGTCCACTGACGTTTGTCCTGTGAGCTGTGACCCTGCAAAGATTCCTCTCCAGCACCTTCTTCCCTTCACTGTGCCCCGGGCGCCCTGATTCTTTTCTTCTTTCTCATTGGCTGCATGCTCTCATATAAAGTATCTGGCTGTGTCCTCATGATAAAGAGGATCACACCTAAATGAAACGTCAAGCACTAGTTCTAGACAGCAATCATTATACTTGAAGATATTTAGCTACAGATTAAATAAAAACATGCATGACCTTTTGTCTCTGTGGCCGTACTTCCACCCTGCCACCAGAGACATCTCTCCTGAGAAGCAGATTTACCAGGACTTCCAAATTAACAGCTTTCGGCGGATGCCCACTGTCTTTATCCGCCTGGATCCTGCTCTTCTCCCTGGCCTGACCTTATACTTCTCTCCCACATTCACGCTGGAGGACCCCGCATTTCTGAATGTTCCTCCTCTCCTCCCTGCATCTGAAACCCTGCCAACATCTCTACTGTTCCCTCATCCTTAGAGGCTTGCATCTGGGATCAGTCTCTTCCAGAAAGCCTTCTTGACCCTTTCTGCTGCTGCTGCTAAGTCGCTTCAGTCATGTCCGACTCTGTGTGACCCCTTCTAGCTTCCTCTAACACCCTGTCCTCTGTGCATGCTCTGCTCACCTCTATCTTAGAATCATCAGACAGGAGGCTGGCTACCTGTATGGAGTCCACCCTTCCCAGGAGTCTGAGACTTTTCCCGGAACTGGAATCATATCACTAGCTTTATAGGCTAATCAGGTTCACTACACATTACATTGTTACTACCCTGCTGCTGCTGCTAAGTCGCTTCAGTCATGTCTGACTCTGTGCGACCCCATAGGCGGCAGCCCACCAGGCTCCCCCGTCCCTGGGATTCTCCAGGCAAGAACACTGGAGTGGGTTGCCATTTACTTATCCAATGCGTGAAAGTGAAAAGTGAAAGTGAAGTCGCTCAGTCGTGTCCGAATCTCAGCCACCCCCTGGACTGCAGCCTACTAGGCTCCTCCGCCCATGGGATTTTCCAGGCAAGAGTACTGGAGTGGGGTGCCATTGCCTTCTCTGTGTTACTATGCTACGTCCACTCAAAAATAAAAATCCTGAAAATTGGCTGAGGAAGATGTTTTAGCTTTTTTACAAAGGGACGTAGAAGACCTCTGAACTAGAGAAACTTAAGAATGCAAGACAGTAAATAGTCTCAAGTCAAAACAGACCAGAGAACACATCGAGATCTAACCAAGTCTTTGTTTTCCGGTCGACTGTACTCTTCCTGTCCTTCCTCTTCACCATCCTACCCCACCACCAATCACTTCACCATCATTTTCATTTGTACTCAGTTTTACTTTACGTTCTTCTCTGTTATCTTCCCCTAAAGATCTCCACTCAAGGTCAATCAAACCAGACCCTACTGCGTGCATTCTTTTTCAATAGTAGAATGCAGATATGACCGAACTTGTGGAGTTGGTGTGAGCATGAGGCACGTGGCATACTTAGGTAGAAACAACCTTCTTGGGATCAAATTCTGCAAGCTTTATTGCTTGCCTCATTTGCCCACTCCAGGTGTCAGATGGATTCACCTGCCCAAGGATTCAGCAATGAACATACGCAGAAGGTTCTGCATAATGGCATTTTAAAAACAGTGGTGGAATTCCTTGGGGGTCCAGTAGTTAGGACTCAGCCATTTTCACTGCCCAGGCTGGGTTCAATCCCTGATCAAGCAACTAAGATTCTGCAAGCCAGGGACAAGGCCAAAATTAANCAGATGAAATAGGCTATGCAACACACGTCTTTCTGTTTCCTACCTTTAACTTTGCTCATGCGTTCATTCTATTAATAGTAAAACCCTCTGGATCTTACTTAAAAAAAAAAAAAATGCTACTCATCAATTAGAGCTAATCTCAACCACCAAATACTCCAAACAGGCTTCCCTGATAAAGATAAACTGATGTAAGCCCTCTCTTCTCTGAATTTTCACACAATAATGTATGCACATCTATGATCACTTGCCTACCGTACTTTTCTTTTTTTAACCTTTAAAAATCCTTAAGGAGAGAAATGATACCTTAGTTCTATCTTTATTTCTCCCACAGCCCTTATTAGAACAATCTTTTCAAGGGAGTTGCTCAAAAGAATTCAGCGATTTGATTATGCCTGGAGAATAAGGCCATACTGGAGGACACCCAAAAATGGAGTGATAAAGACATAAAAAGTTGCTAAATGTTGAAACACATAATCCTGCAACCTAAAAGAAAAATCAGATTCATATTGTTGAATAATCATTTAGTGTAGTTAAGAACATGGATTCTGGAGTCTGTCTGGGTTGGTATCCTGACTCAGCAACAAGCTAGCTGTGTAATCTGAGGAAGTTACTCAATCTTTCTGTGACTTAGCATCTTCATCTATAAACACAGTGATAATAGTAACAGTGCATATCTCATGAAAGTTATTGTAATAATTAAATGAGTATCTGTTCAACATTCCAAAGAATATTTAGCATGTATATAAGCAAAATGTGTGTGTGTTAGTTGCTTATGGGTGTTCGACTCTTTCCAACCCCATAGACTGCAGCCCACCAGGTCCCTCTGTCCATGGGATTCTCCAGGCAAGAACACTGGANATTGTAATAATTAAATGAGTATCTGTTCAACATTCCAAAGAATATTTAGCATGTATATAAGCAAAATGTGTGTGTGTTAGTTGCTTATGGGTGTTCGACTCTTTCCAACCCCATAGACTGCAGCCCACCAGGTCCCTCTGTCCATGGGATTCTCCAGGCAAGAACACTGGAGTGGGTTGCCATTTCCTTCTCCAATATAAACAAAATAACAGTATGTAAAAATATAGCAGTATGTAAAATATAAACATTAATAATATTAATTCCCTGTTGTTTGCAGAAACTAGTACAATAAAGTTTCCTAAATTTAGAATTTTAATTGTATTGCTGTGTTTAAAAGGCAATGGTTATAAATCATCTGAAATTGCTACAGTGAACCCAAAGAGACATAAGTGGAAAAAGATTCAGAGCAGCAAACCATCATCTAGAAACTGAAATGGTAAATATGCAGAACCTGTCTCGTGCCCGCAGAACTAGGGCGTGGGAAAAATTGTCTCAACCTCTGACACCTTTAGTGTCTTCCACCTCCATTCCAGGCAGAAACTCAGGGCCCCGAAAATTACTCCTATTAGTCTCTGACTTCAGATCCTAGACAAAGTAATTGGAGGGAAGCGGTGAAACGAAACAAATTTGTATTTGGGAAGCGCTCTCTCTCCCCACCCAGTAGTCTCAGCCTACTCTCCTCTCTCTCCTTCCTCTTATATGGGGGTGTTAACTCACATCCGCCATGATGAACCCCTTTCTCCCGCAGGATCAATCTCCACGCCTGAAAGAGAAACTCCGGGTGACTCTCCCCTCAAGACTTC
The DNA here is from genome assembly GCA_006410875.1 of Neotragus pygmaeus. Taxonomy (NCBI): domain Eukaryota; kingdom Metazoa; phylum Chordata; class Mammalia; order Artiodactyla; family Bovidae; genus Neotragus; species Neotragus pygmaeus. Next base: position 1,721,974 of record SJYV01024581.1, on the reverse strand, counting down.
CTCTCCCTCCTCACCCCCAACCTAAAAAACAGTGTCAGCTCCCCGCTGGGTCAGGCAATGATCCACGGCTCCAGGGCTCCAGCCAGGAAGGCTGACCGGAGTCGGAATTCCCAAATACTCAGGAGGGTAACCGAGATGCCTGACAGCCCACTGACCCCCCAAATGCAAGCCCAACCGGGAGGCGAAAGCGGCGCCTTCTCTTCCGTCTCACCGCCCGCGCCACTTGCGGCCTAAGCCACCGGGCAAAGTGGCTGCAGTTACCTGGGTTTCTGAGTTGCCTGGTTCTCTGAACTGCCGCTTCAGGGACAACTTCTGGGACAGGTTGCGCTAAAAGCCGCAGTCACATGATTTGTGACCTCGTCTGTGCTCCCGGAAGCACTTCCCAAGACTCCGACGCTAGGTGACTCGGGATTTCCGGGGCGGTACTTCGACAAGGGAGCGCGCATTTGCGCGATAAGCCCCGGTCCACTCACTGCGGATGCTTTTTGCGTGTGTGCGGAGTTCCGGCTGTCCCAGACCTCTGCACTTGAATAGAGATTGCTTTGCTTTGAGATCCCGGAACCCTGAATGTTCCCAGAAAACGCAAGCAAGAAAACGTGTTTGTTTGGGGAGGGTGCATAAATTTCATTTTTTTTTTCTTGTGGTCCGTTATCTTAAAACCTCTTCTTATTTAAAAGGGGTGGTGTTACATGCTGAACAGCAAGCCCCAGGTCCGTCGGTCACTGATCGTAATTTAATAATCTTTTGGCTTCCCCTGGGAGCTACCCTCGTACTGTGACTTGTCTGGATTGAATCAGGGATCCTTGAGTTTCTGGAGATCTCCTTTGTGTGTACATCAAGCTTTTACATATGCAGACCTTGAGCAACCTTCTTTCATTAGCTCTTTATTCAGAAGACCGTACTTAAATTTTTTTTTTAAATTTATTTAATTGGAGGCTAATTACAATATTGTATTGCTTTTGCCATACATCAACATGAATCCGCCATGGGTGTACACGTGTTCCCAATCCTGAACCCCCCCTCCCACTTCCCTCTCCATACCATCCCTCTGGGTCATCCAAGTGCACCAGCCCCAAGCATCCGGTATCCTGCATCGAACCTAGACTGGCGATTTGTTTCTTATATGATATTATACATGTTTCAATGACATTCTCCCAAATCATCTCACCCTCTCCCTCTCCCACAGAGTCCAAAAGACTGTTCTATACATCTGTGTCTCTTTTGCTGTCTCGCATACAGGGTTATCGTTACCATTTTTCTAAATTCCATATATATGTGTTAGTATACTGTATTGGTGTTTTTCTTTCTGGCTTACTACACTCTCTATAATTGGCTCCAGTTTCACCCACCTCATTAGAAATGATTCAAATGTATTCTTTTTAATGACTGAGTAATATTTTGTTGTGTATATGTACCACAGCTTTCTTATCCATTCGTCTGCTGATGGACATCTAGGTTGCTTCCATGTCCTGGCTATATAAACAGAGCTGTGATGAACATTGGGGTACATGTGTGAAGAAGACCATACTTTCAAGGACTGTCTATAATTTTTTATTTGGTGCATTGCTTGTTTGCACGTTGAAGGAAAAACCTACAGTAAGTGGTAGGAAAATGAGGTCTAGGGGAACTTCTTTTCCACAGATCAAGTTCAGTTCAGTTGCTTAGTCCTGTCCCAGTCTTTGTGACCCCATGGACTTCAGCACGCCAGGCTTCCCTGTCCTTCACCAATTCCCAGAACTTGCTCAAACTCCTGTCCATTGAGTTGGCGATGCCATCCAACCATCTCATCCTGTGTCGTTCCCTTCTCCTCCTGCCTTCAGTCTTTCCCAGCATCAGGTCTTTTCTAATAAGTCACCTTCGCATCAGGTGGCCAAAGTATTGGAGCTTCAGCATCAGTGTCAACCCTTCCAATGAAAATTCAGGGTTGATGGATTGACTGGTTTGAGCTCCTTGAAACCCAAGGGATCCTTGAAAATAGAAGTGTAAAAGGAACCAGCAATAGACCAAGGTGTGGTGGAAAGATACTAATTTGCTAGTTACCCTTAGGAGGATGAAATGGTAAGTTATAAAGCACCTAGATGTTACAAATGATCTCCTTGTCATTATAAGACAACTTGACAGTTCCATAGCAACTGACATTGAAGACCACCTCTAGAATGCCTCTTATTTTAGTTCCTCACCCAGCCTCCTCACTCTTAAAGCTTGTCTTGATTCTTCTGTTTTTCTTTCCACAGTATCCTGAGAATGTGATTCCTAAATCTGCACCTTTCCTCTGAGTTCGAGGTTCATATTTTCAGCTGCTTGTTGGATATTGGATATTTCTACATACCTCTGTCAGTTCTAACCCAAAGGTACTAAAAACCAGTAAAACTGTTTCCTGATCTATGTCCTTGTTGGTTCCATGATTCTGTCAGGTATCATGTTTGCTCTTTCCTTTCTCATGTCCTTTTCTCACTTAACGGTTTTTTACATCTATATTTTTTTCAGCTCTTCATTCAACCCTTACTGTATTCAGAAAGACTATATCAGTAGCCACTTAAGGAAGCAGTTAAACCTTTCTAATACAATGTATATTATTTCTGACCAAACATATCTTTAGTGACATACCATTGCAGACAATGGTTGACATAGTCTTTAATCATTTTATTTTACTTGTAAATGCAATCTAATGTGAATCCTATTTTTCAGCCAAATTGATTATCTCACCCTTCCATCAAAATGACTCTTATTATCTCAGGCAGTTGTGGAGGTTCCTGAATCTGAAATTCTCCCGTAGAAGAGGAAAAACTTCCTTATACCTTATTAGATTTTGTGGCTGGGCCCAACAATGAAATTGACAGACAGGTTGACAGGAGCAAAACATACAAATTCATTTACTATTTTTACATGTACATGAGAGTCTTCAGAAGAAAAATGAAGATCCAAAACTTCATTAGGCCCGAAAATTTATGCATTTTACACAAAGAACAATAAACTGTGAGGATGAGACAAAACAAGGGGCTTAGGCTAAGAGCAGCAAATTGTATGACGGTGACTATTAAAAATATGGAATAAACTAATGGAAGATAAGGGTTATTTTAGTAGGTTTGTTTATATAGGTCCATTTCAGTGTCAGTCCCATCTCTGGTGATAAGAACGTTCTTCTCTTCCTGGTAGAAGGAGGGCACATTTCTCATGGGAAGTTTTACAACAAGCCTTTAGGTGAAGGTGGGAGGTCAGAGAGCCTTTCATGCATTTGCTGTGGCATATTTCAGGGTGACATGTTCTAAACTCTTTCATTTTCTACCTTATCTTGTTTCCTTATAACACCTTCTCATCCTTCACATTCTCTTGAATGTTCCTATATATTACCAAGAAGAACTGATATTTATTTGTGCCTAATTATGTGTCATAGCTTTAATTTGCTTATCCAATGAGACCATAATGTCTAGGAGGGGTCATGGTTTCAATTTTTTTTTCAGTTCCTTACAATGCTTGTTTCTTGCACTCTGTAGGTATGTATTCAACATTTGTAGAATGAAAGTGATTACGAAAACTCATTAGTCTTGACCCTGACTAAAACTCATTTCTCATTTCCCCAGTTTCTACCCTCCATTTGCCCCTAAGTTTGGAGTCAAATAAAAATATGAACTCTAGCAAGACTTCTAATTTCTGGAAGCATTACTTTTCATTTTAACAAAATTATCCATCTTAATGACATTATTACATAGTAGTTGACCTGGAAAACTGCTGATTTTTTTCTTCCTCTTGAGTGGCAAAAAGGGAGAGCACAGCTTTCCAAGATCTTCAGATACCAAATACTACCACTAACGTCTGCAAATTGAAAAATCTAGTAAGATTTTTAATTTCCAAGCATGGTGGTTTCTAAATTATGGCACATCAGTAGAGCTCCTTATGTACTCAGACTGATCTGTTTGCATTTACCCATCAATAACACTGCTGTTGGTCCAGGACTAAGGGAAGTATTTACTGACCTAAAAGATTATCAGCACGATATGCCAGTTCTCCAAAGTGGGATGTAACAGATGATTGCTGAGGTTCAGAAAAAAACAGACATTATATGCATGCCTATGCACATAAAATTTTTATCTCATTATACAGATTTGCTATTTTGCATAATTTACATGAAATAGTTAACAAACACACACATACTCTGTTATATCAGAGCCTTTGTTTCTGCTGCTCTTTAGCTTAAATTTCTCTCAGCTGTTGAATACAGCTTAAAAAATTTTTTTTAAATTTTCAATTTTTTAAAAAATTCTGGTTTCCTATCAAAAATTAAACAATCATCTGAATTTAGGTTGGTTCCACTGTGTAAAAATTCTAGCTGGTATACACTCAAATGGGAAGGAGAGGCTTGCTGATTCTCCAACATACAAAAATAAAAATTTTATAACTTACACTGGCCGAGTTGTAAAATGTCTTTTAAATTTTGATTCTGCTTGTGGTTTGGAATTTAGTCAGTGGAAAATACAATCTAAGATCTATACAATAACTTTCTCTACTGTACTACCACCCATTGTTTTCACACACCAGTCACTTCAGAAATCACTAATTCCCTTGATCTCTGGCTTACATCTAATAGTGCAATTACTCACTAGTCAACATCTTAGACACCCCTGCCATCTTTCCTGCCTGACATAACCTCAAATTTAGATGAACTAATTAAGTGTATTCTCCACATCTATGCCACGGCTGCTGAGTCAAGTTGGAAAAAATATACAACATTTAACAGACTGTAAATTCTGTCACTAGTTTGGTAGCTACAGAAATCCTCCTTTTCACTAGTCAGCTGACTGAGAATGATTCCTTGATTCCTTCAAACTGTCTTCATTCTAAGTGTCTGCTTATCATCCTTACCATTCCCCAATTTTACATAAATTGCTTATTTCATTAAGAAAATACAAGCCATAACATTGAGCCACTAATGCTACAAATCTGCTTTTGTACTCATCTTCTGTATATTCCTTTCTGAAAGAATGCTGGTGGTGTCACATAGCTAAAGTAATTATTCCATCTTTGCAATGGCTCCAACATCCTCTGGAGTATCAGGTACTTAATGCTATTATCCTTCTTTTTCTCTATCTTTATTCTTTCACGTTGTACTTGCCCCTTTTCATCAGAATAAAAGAATTAGTAAGGTCTCTCATGTAATTTTAAGTCTTCATGTAGTAAATAGTAATTGAAAAAATAAAAGCCTTCTTAGAAACCACATCTTCTTCCAGCTACCACCCTTTTTCTCTATTTCTGTTCACAGCCAGATTTTTACAAAGTTTTTTAATTGCTGCCTCTATTTATCCCAAATCTAATGAATCAAATAATTCTCTTGATTCTACATCCTATCTCAAAATCAATCACTATATATATTTCTACTCTGGTGCAAGCCATCATCTCTCCCTGACAATACTTCCTATCATTCCTACATTTACTTTTGCCCTCCAGTCTTCTCTGCACAAAACTAAAATTTATTTTAAAAACACAAATCTCATCATATTAACCCCTTCATTAAAAGTCTCAAAGGTTTTCTTTGAACACACATCCATATATATATATGGCCTCATGAGATTTGGCCCTTAATTCTCTAACCTGGTCTCGCTCCCTAGGTTATAATCTTACAAGTTTGTTTTCACTTCTGTAAAGTTTCTATGACCTTATCGACTTAGCACACTCTGCCTGAAATACTTATCCAGCATTCACCTCACTCTGACTTATCTCATCTTATGGGTTTCAGCTTAAACTCACTTTCTCAGAGAAAACTTCCCTAACCTCCCAGAGTAAAGTTTTCTAGATATATGCTTTCACTGTACCTTGTAATTTTCTTTGTAGCACTTATCATAAGTAGTTATTTACTTGACATTTATTTCCCTTGCTAGATGTAAACTTCATGAGGATTTTGGTCTTGTTCAGTGATTAATTCCCACATTACTTCCTGGGTCATAGGCAAATATTCATACGTTTCTTGACTGGTTGAATGAATGAAAGAAAAGTCATAGTAAGAATATAAAACATGATAAGAACAAATCCTTTACAGTGAGAACAGACCTTCTTTTTATTCATATATTGAGATAAACTGCAAAGACTGCAGGACAAAAATTCATCATAAATTATTCAGCAGAACATTCATTAAAAATCAAATGTGTTTTCTTTAACAGAGTTCTCACACAGAAAATTTCATTTATGTAAGTCTGATACAACATTAAATATTTTACAAATCAGACATTTCATTTTTAAATCTAACTGTGTAATTCTGAATGCACTATGACAAATAAGATCTTTACCAACTTCACTTCATTTAACTTATACAAGGCTTCCATTAAAATTCCATCACAACTTGAAAATTACCTGCAGCTTTTAGAAAAACACATGATCTAAACTTTATATGGAAAGAAAAGTCTTATGTAGCAATCCAAAAACTGAGAAAAACAAAAAAGGTAAGAAGCATTTCTTAATACAAATAAATTACAAAAATGCCATTTATGTGTGAGTTTCTTTCTTTTCACTGATAACAGTCATCCATCCAGAGTCCAAAACAATTCATTTTAAAACTGATGCTTAAAATACTTCAATGTCACTGAAAAATCTATTATTTTAGTGGTACTATCACTGTCTCTTATACACATNGTGTGAGTTTCTTTCTTTTCACTGATAACAGTCATCCATCCAGAGTCCAAAACAATTCATTTTAAAACTGATGCTTAAAATACTCCAATGTCACTGAAAAATCTATTATTTTAGTGGTACTATCAAATGGCAAAGTAGGATATCAGATTAGAATGTCCAAACTCCTGCACTAAAGTGAATGGACATTTACATTCATCCCAGATGTCATCTGTTATGCATTACCAGACAGTTTGACAATCAATAATCCCAATTTTTAATGGAAACTTACTAAAACATTGCAAAAAACACTTCTTACCCTTTAGATATTTCCAGACTGCTATAGAAAATACAATTATATTTGAAGTATGGGTTTTATAGTAGGAATCTCTTTTAAAATATGGAAAAGATCAACAAAAAGAACCCACACCAATGAAATTCTATGGACTGATTTTCAAAGTTAGAAATAAGAAAATCCACTGCCAATGGAAGCCCTGCACTGTGCAAATATAGTATGGTATATATTAAACAATCACACATTTGAGGTATTAGCTGGAAAATATATTTATATATATATATTTATCTATATATATACACCTATACATGGACACATCCACAGAATATTCACAAATCTATTGGCCCCAAAACCAGCAGATAATAAAATTAAATGAAAAAAAATTACATACCAACAGGAAAATTACACACAAGGAATTTACAAAAGATGTGGTTACATAATCCTTAATATAAGGAATATGTTCTGAACTAGTGTTTTGAGGGAAAATGTTTCCATTTATATGAAACTGTCTATTTAATAATAGTAATAAAACCAGAAAGGAAGCCTGAATTCGAGGACTGTATTGCCTGCCAGATGATTAAAGGGATGTACAAGAGTACTTAAAGCTGCTCATTCTATGCACTTGTTCTTAAAAAAAAAAAACAAAAAAAAACAGAAACTATGACATTATTATGAGACTATATAGAGAATTTTACAAACTTTAAGCAGTAGTCCAATGTGGCCAAGAGACAAAGTCGTTCAGCTATCTAGTACAGATTAAAATTAAGATCTATTATTCATTTTCTGAAGGTTTTCTGTTTAAAAAATAGATTATAAATGCCCTTTCAGTTGGCTACACAGTATGAAGACAGACAACAGTATAGTAATACTGAACACAAGCTTCATATGGAGAAGCTAAGTAAGTGCACAAATTCTCCTTTTGAATCTTTTGGTCTTTTGACATAATTCTTAACTAAAAAGACGGCTTATTGGTCCTCAGGCCAACATCATGGAATATTTCACTGCCTTTACACAGGTGGGAGTTTTTAAATGAAATCTGTTGAATGAATTATTAAGTAATATTAACATATCACATCTGTTAAATAACACCTGCATTTAAAAATATTACAGATCAACAAAGGGAAGTCAAGAGGTTAATCATTTCTCTCAGTATCTATTTTACATACCAGTGTAACTAAAGAGGCAACAGGAGGAACACTTAAGCATTAAAGTGCAATTAAAATAAAGGGCCGGAATTCTATCTTCCTGTTCTTAGCAATAAAACCTGAGGTGACATACAAGTAGAGAGGCCTAATGCACTGGCACACGTGTACCTTAAGGATTTACTTTTCCCTACCAAATCTTTGTAGATATAAATAAGAATGGAATGATTATGAAACAAATACTTATCTAAGCATTCAAATGCAGTCTGTTCCCAAAACACAGTTTCATTTATTATTTCTCATTGTTGAGAATTAAATTCTCAGATTTGCTCACAATAAATTCCAAAACTTACAAAGGACTAACACCTATTGGGAAACAAAAAAATCAAAAGAGGAGGAGAAAAGATACTATTTACTTTCTCCCAAATTCCTGCAAGAACACTTATGTCTCTGTGTGTGTTTAAAAGGAATAAAAATGTAAAGCATTAATAAACGTAATTGCTTCCAAACTTCTAAAATACCAGTCAGAGAAGCTAGTAAAGCAATATTCAAAGACTGAGAGCATTTAGGCAATGATTAAAATGAAGAGGACAAGTTATCAGGTTATCACATTAAACTGGAGAGCTCAGGTAGCTAAAAATACGATGGCAAAACACTGGGATTTGTTAGAGGGACAGAAAAAGTGAGAATCTTACATTTCAAGATACTTCGATTATAGAAACAAACAAACATAGATTAGGTCATTTTACTTTGTAGAATTAACCCAAAATTCTAAGACACTTACTTGGACAGGGCTTTATATCATGACATAGATGACATTAAGGACTTACTCTTTACTTGTATACTTTACATGTAGCTTAAATTGTCAGGCACTCGATCAGTCCTTTACCAAAATCATTTGAACATTTTATCAAACACATTTTATGAAATTTAATGTAACGCAACTGAAATATAATACTGTCCAAAAGCCATGTATGCTTCATAAAATATAACTTCACTTAACATAACTTCACCTGTTCCTTCAAAATTAGCATTAAGGGAAAAACAATCAGTCAACAAGAGTTCAATTCACATAAACATCAATCACAGTAGTGTAAATTTCCCATTAAAACCAGAAAATTAATGGATGGAATTTTTTCATTTAAATTTTTATAAGTTTTTGGGTGCATACAAACTTTCAGTTAATTAGAATGCTATTACTTTATTTTTTTAAGAAATTCATTCTATAGGCTGAAGAAAACATTTTAGATTATATTTTCTTTTAGGCATGCTATTTTTTTTTTTTCAAGGTTACATTTCTAAAGAAAGTTGGTTAAGCTGTCCAGTTTTTCTGGGACAGTTATTTTGTTTAGTTAAATGACTAATTCAATCAAGGCATTTCTATTGATAAGAAAACATTTAAAAAAGAATGGTCATTTCAGAAGTTCTATTCAACATATGCTATATAAATTATACTCAGGAAAACAACTTAAAATAAACAAACACCACGCTCTAACTAGCATTCTCCCACACACAGAAAAAAAACAAAGATGTGTTTATGTTCTGTTAAATGAGTATGAAAGCAAAATCATTAAAATACTATAACTTGTTAAAACATAGAAGACTAGAAATCAAATAGCTTCATATCCAAATATAGGCACCAAAAACTTCATTTCCAGCTGATTTTTCTAATTTACATTTTTGGATGTAACTGCAGCTGATTTTTCTAATTTACATTTTTGGATGTAACTGTAAGGAGCTTATTCCTATAGGATAAATTGAATTACTTAATGGTGAATAAATTTGAGCTCAAATTTTGTAAAGATAACCTGCTATTAATCACTATTCTACCTGCTGGCTATATTTCTGCTCACTGGGTATGGCCAAACAGATCATGCTCTGCTCTGATCAAGTAAGTGTGCTGTAATCTACATATATGTTTAACAGTTGGCAATTAGGTTAAAAGGCACAAGCTTCATTTTAGTAGTAATTTTTCTTATTACTTAGACAACAGTAAGAACCCATTTACTTTTGGATCCTGCTTAAATGATCACTAAGAAGAAACTGCAGATTTCCATGGGGCAAGGAGTAAAACAGGTAGGTGCTTTTCTTCATAAATTTTAGCAGCCTTGAAAGGTACATATGAACATTTGGGGGCCTTTTAGTTATTGGAATTGCAAATGACGTAGCTGCAATTTATTGTTGAAGACCCTTTTTGGTTAATATTTATATAGCCACTTCCACGTATTTTCTTTAAAAATCTATCGGTATAGTATTTCATTTCTATGCATGGCTTAGCAATTCATAAATTAAATAAACAGCAAACTGATACTTTACACCAGTTCATTTATCTCAATATATACTTTAGAATATAATGGCAATATTAAAAATATCAATATTCTCTAAGCTGATAATGCTACAAGATTTTACACAAGTTGAACAGCTTCTGTTTTTTTCTTCTCTTTTTGATAAAGTTTCATTGTAAACTCCACACATTTGACATCTGACAAGAAAAATGTAATTTTGTCATAAAACATTTATTCCATCAATTTAAACTAAAGTGTCTCATGGAGTTAAACCCAAAAGAATTTAAATAAAAAGGCAATAAACTGTATATACACAAAATGATCATTCCATAAATATTTACATGACAAGGGAAAAAAATGGAGGATCTAAAAACCAGAAATTGCTACAGGTATGATAATCCTTTCTCAAGACATTTTTAGTTAGGAATCATATAAGCTTTTAAAGTAAAAATAATTACAGAAACATAACTAAAATAATAATTTTAGTTTTCATTTTCTTACTAAAGGAGCCAGTAGATCATAAACAGTCCAAGATTTCAGGATCAACTATTCAGTTTAGTTTTCAATATCAAATCTTTTTCTTTAGCTCTCATGATGAAACTAAACTTACAGAAAAAATAGAAAGTACTCTAAAAGGTATAAATAAAATTCCCATTCATCCTCCTTTATAAATACTGGTCAGCCGCTCCAACTCTTTACAGTTGTCCATGCTTAAGGCTTCTGCCTTCCTTCGGAGTCGTTCATCATGGTAAACTTTTGCTGCATACTGCATATCTGTTTCTGTTAACAAACAAAAATATTTTGCAACGTAAACAATTTAGATCAACTAGTTGCTTAAACTCATGATGCTTCATAGAAGCCCTTCAATATATTTCTATTAACTGTTTTCTGTTTTTAAATTTATGTGGCTAGGCCAGGTCGTAGCTGCAGTGCACAGGATCTTCAACCTGCACTGGAGCGTGTGGAATCTTTAATTGTGGCATGTGACTCTATGTTGCTGCATGTGAACTCTATGTTGCAGCAACTCTTAGTTGCTGACCAAGGATCGAACCGAACCCTGGCATTAGGAGCTCAGAGTCCCGGCCACTGGACTACCAAGGAAGTCTCTTATTAGCTGTTTTCTTTTTTTTTGAAGAAATCCAAGTACTACGCCTAAAAGCCATGTGGAATCTTACCATGTAAAATAAATACAAGTTGCTCTAGAAAAGAAATAAGGTTAGTATCTTATCAACTCTTTCCCCCCTCCACTCCTGTCCCCAAAGGTTTAAAAACAACTGCTCTAAAGCATCCTCTTGATATCTTTCCCCAAAGATATCATAGCTATTCAATACTGTGAGTGGTTGTTTTTGCTGTGACCTTTATTAAAGTTCCAGATTAATTAATTATGCTGAGGTCTGAGTAGAAAAGTTTACAATCTTGTTCTGAGTTTAATTAATGCAGGGGCCCAGGTTCGATCCTTTCATGCCACAGCTAGAGATCCATGTGCTACAACTAAGATCTGGCACAGCCAAATAAACCCATGATTTTTAGAAACCATATATGCTAAACTTATTGAAGGCACACAAAAAAGAAAAAAAAACCTTGCTATACAATCAGAGTAGTGGTATTTAGCAAATAAGTACTTTTGAGCCTTCCTTCAGTATGTAGGTAACATTAGTGAAGAAATACAGACTAGAACTCAAACATTCTTCAGGGAACTTATTCCTTGTCATCCTCCTGGTAGTCTCAGCCATTTCACTATTAACACTTCTACAGGGTGGGAGCAGTGTAGATAAGATATAACCAAAAACAGAGACTAAATTAGAAGACATCATCAGGATGATATTCAAAATAAACTCAAAGATAAGTGTACACTCTATTTGTAAAAATCTTCAGAAATGATCAATCAGGTTAGGATTTAACCAATCAATCAAAATCATTCCACCGCTTTTATTTACATGCTGCTAAGTCGCTTCAGTTGTGTCCGATTCTGTGCAAAAAATCCATCTGTAGGTGATTCTTTTCAAGTGAGGCAGATAAACCAAAAAGTTCATAGAGCTAGTAAATGGCAGAATCTAGATGCCGATTCAAATCTTTACCTAGCCTAATATTCTTTCCATTAATTACCTCAAATTATTGCTTGTATTTTATAAAACACCCATTTTACCAATCTAGACCTCTGACAGTATTAGAAGTGACTTCAAAACAGAAAAATGCTGGTGAAAGAGTATCCAAGCCTTTAACCTATACATAGATGCGCTGAATTTGCTGAATTTTATTTTAAAAATTTCAAATACACATAAGTTAAAGAGTACCACAGTAAACATTCTAAAGCCCTTTACCTTGATTAACTAATTTTTCACATTCTGTCAAATCTGCTTTAGCATTCTACAATAAAGGCTGCTGTTATTGTGGTGGCGATTATTTTGTAGAACTTTTTGAGAGTGAGTTACAGGCATCATGACCTTTCATTCCTAATACTTCAGCAAGTTTCTCCTAAGAACAAGGGCATTCTCTTATAAAACCACAAAACAATTTTCAAACCCATAAATTTAACAATGATATAATACTATTAGACATAATACTATTATCTAATACATAGTCCATATTCAACTTTCACCAATTGTCCCAATGATGTCCTTTATAACTGTTTCCTCCCACCCAGGATTTAATTTAGGATCACATACTGTATTCACATACTGTATTCTCTTTGTCTTTAAGAGCTTTGCCTTGTTTCACTGATATTTTTTAACACAAGCAAGTTGTTTTATAAATAATGACATTAAAACAGATTTAGCTAAAACTTCTGATAGTAACTATAAAAGACATGTAAATGTGTACAATATAGCTGTAGACAATGTGGTATAGTGGACAGAAGATGGACTGAAGGGTCCATGAAACCAATCGATAGTGATCTTGTTGAACTAGTAAGAGGTTAAATTATGCAAAAAAAAAAAAAAAANGTTCGATCCCTGGGTCGGGAAGATCCCCTGGAGAAGGAAATGGCAATCCACTCCATTATTCTTGCCTGGAGAATCCCATGGACGGAGAAGCCTGGTAGGTTACAGTCCATGGGGTCGCAAAGAGTTGGACACGACTGAGCAACTTCACCTTACCTTACCTTACCTTATGGCACATGGGATTCTAGTTCCCTTATTGGGGATAGAACCCAAATAAACTGCATTGGAAGCACAGAGTCTTGGCCACTGGACCACTGGAGAAATCTCCCAGTTTTTAAATTGGGTTGTTTTCTTATTGCTCAGTTTTGAAAGTTCTTTGTATATTTTGGATAACAATCCTTTTTCAGGTGTGTCTTTTGTACATTTATGACTGAGTCCCTTGGCTGTTCACCTGAAACTACCACAGCAAATCAGGTATACCCCAGTACAAAATAAAAAGCTAAAAAAAAAAAAAAAGAAAAGAAAGAAACCTTCCACTCCAGAAAAGACACTGTCAAGAGAACAAAAAATAAGCCACAAACTATAAAGTATTTGCAAAAGCAACTATTCTGTTTGAAATGGCATCATTAATTATTTTTGTGCTTGCTAAGTTACCTCAGTCATGTCTGACTCTTTGTTACCTATGGTCTGTAGTCCTCCAGGCTCCTCTGTCTGTGGGATTCTCCAGGCAAGAGTACTGGAGTGGGTTGCCATGCCCTCTCCAGGGGATCTTTCCAACCCAGGGATTGAGCTCGGGTCTCTTATGTCTCACATTGGCGGGCAAGTTCTTTACCCCCAGCATCACCTTACCTTGCTATTTTATTAACAGACTTACAATTTTTCACACTCATCATTCATACTTATGAGTGTATTCTTAAGAAAGCATAGATCTTCTTTATCAATACATAGACTAATTCTGTTTGTGAATTTTTTAAAAATTCACCCAGATAGTAGTCTAGAAATGCTAGGCTATTCATGCATTGATGGTGACTCCTCGGCATGGATTATTTCATATTCACCATGCTACATTACAGTGTTTCAGTTCAGTTCAGTTCAGTCACTCAGTCATGTCTGACTCTTTGTGACCCCATGAACCTCAGCACACCAGGCCTCCCTGTNCTTACGATCTGGGATATAAGGAATAAGGAGGATTAGAGACCATCAACTGGCTCAATAATGATACGAGGATCAATACGATAATGGGCATCAGCTGGATAAACACAGAAAAACCTCCCTGTAAAAAATCATCAAAGAATAACAAATTGCAATATAACTGTAGTTGTCAATAATCCAACAGTTGTCGAACATTTTTAGAGGCAGAAATGACATTTGAGATCATCTGATTCAGTGCTTCCAAATCTGCCTGATCAAACCAACTTCCTAGGATGATTCTTAAAAATACAACTTTTTAGGTACCTCACCTAGAGATCCTGATATTGATCTGGAAAACACTGATATAACCTGTTCATGGGGTTGTAAAGGCAAGAGTACTGAAGTGGTTTGCCATTCCCTTCTCCAGTGGACCACGTTTAGTCAGAACTCTCCACATGACCCATCCATCTTGGGGGGCCCTACATGGCATGGTTCAGAGTTTCATTGAATTAGACAAAGCTGTGGTCCATGTGATCAGTTTGGTTAGTTTTCCATAATTGTGGTTTTCATTTTGTTTTTTCTTCCTTGGAAGAAAAGCTATGACCAACCTAGACAGCATATTAAAAAGCAGAGATATTACTTTGCCAACAAAGGTCTGTAGTCAAAGCTATGGTTTTTCTAGTAGTCATGTATGGATGTGAGAGTTGGGCTATAAAGAAAGCTGAGCACCAAAGAACTGATGCTTTTGAACTGTGGTAGTGGAGAAGACTCTTGAGAGTCCCTTGGACTACAAGGAGATCCAACCAGTTAATCCTAAAGGATATCAACCCTGAATATTCATTGGAAGGACTGAGGCTGAAACTCCAATACTTTGGCCACCTGATGTGAAGAACCAGCTCATTTGAAAAGACCCTGATGCTGGGAAAGATTGAAGGCAGGAGGAGAAGGGGACAATAGAGGATGAGATGGTTGGATGGCATCACTGACTCGATGGACATGAGTTTGACGAAGCTCTGGGAGCTGGTGATGGACAGGGAAGCCTGGCGTGCTGCAGTCCATGGGGTCACAAAGAGTCAGACACAACTGAGGGAATGAACTGAACTGAACTGATATAACCTGATCTCATTTTACAGATGAGGAAGTTCTCTGTCTCCCTCTTTTTTTTTTTTTTCCATACAGACTCTATCAGTATGCAGCAGGTTGAAAAACTATTTTTACCTTGGATTTGAGGGTGGAACATGGACACTGATGAAAATGGCAGAGCTGGGGCCCAGACCTTTTAATTTCTAGTCTAGAGCTCTTTCCATTTACCTTTCTCCTTCGTGTAATTTAACTGCTATATGCAGTGAAGTATAACTGTATTAGAACAAGGAAAGTTACTTCTAATTTAAGTTTTTCAGTATTAATTCTAAATTCTTTAGACCCAACAATAAGAATTTACCTTAGGATCATGAACATTTGAGGTTTATCTTCATTAGAATCATAGAATATCAAATGTGAAGGTATCATATTGACCAACCACCTGCCACCCTGACTTCTTCTGGTCCCTCAACATCCCTAGGGGATTCTCTAGTCTATGCTGAATACCTCTGGCAAAAGAAAACTCATTGCTTCCTTTTAAAACAACGTGATCTGTTTTCAGACAACTCTATCCTTTTCCTGAGCTGAAATCTGCCATTTTTAATCATATCATAAACATACATCTCCTCTTTCTTCTTCTCTTTCATGTCCACTATGTCGATGCTGATGTTGATTGCTATAACCAGCTCGTCCATTTGAAAATGAATGTACACTACCTAGAAAATTAAAAGCAAGGTTAAATTAGGGAGAAAAGTTATGATCAGAAAAATTATATTTTCCTTTATAGTTTTATTTTTTTAATTACTAAAATAATGCACATTTGAGTAATGAACTCTTATTGCCCTCCTGTAAACGAAGAGCAGACAAAACCCAGAATGATTCTTCTTTGTTTCCCTTAAAGGAGAAACTCTTTCTTGATGAAAATTCGAGTAAGAATTCCTCTCTAATACTGCATACAAACAGGAGTTTTGTTGTGGTTGGTTGACTTTACAAACCTGTGATCATTAATCTGAAACTCTCTTCTGCATTTGTCAAAGAATCACAAGTATCTCTAGAAATCAAATGATACCACTTTCATTCATTGAAAAAAAAAAGCCGTATAATATATTATTGTATAGGTGGACCACATCAACATTTTCTTGTTGATGATATTCAAACTGTTTTCAAAAAAAGGTGACCAGTGAGCAATGGGTATCACTGATAAAGTAAACTATGTTAAGACAAGCAAAAAAACTGCAAATCAACGATCAGAAAGTCACTCTTTCCTGAAAGATTTCTAATTGTTCCTAGCATAGTTTTAGTCCAAATTATTAGTCTGAATAATTTTTCTATGAGAGGGAATTACATATCCTAATATGTCTCAAGGTTATATTTTCAGTCATTAATTTGTTGTACATATCCTCTTTCTTTCAAGGATGTTTTACAAAATACCTTATCAATGACCACAATGTTTCTCAATAATATTCAGACAGTGCTACCAGGCCAAATTATACTGCTACATTCATAAACTCTCCTAATTTTGAATCTGATGTTTAACTCAGCACCTTTTTAAACTGTGGTAAAGAAGACTAGAGCTACAATTTTAAACACCTTAGAGAAGATACTCTTAAAAAAATTAATTTCCACACAAGCAACTCACAGTAAATGTAAGTAAAACTCAATACTACATACGCTGTACTATAAAGTCTACTTATTTAGTAGTACTTCTACAGCACTTTACTTTGACAGCCTAGTTCAAGTAATTATTTCTATCTTAATGTAAGTTGTTAAAATCCCACTTTATATAGAACCAATGATTCAGACATTTTAATATTTCAATGGAAAATATCTCCACATGTATTCATAATATATTTAAAATGTTATGAATGAAATATCTATGAAGATCTTCAAAGAACCCATGTCAAACAGTCCTCCAAGAGACAGATTACTTCCTATAGTTGTAACAGCATTTAACTAAGACATTGCCACTCAATTTCCTACTTATAGATCCTTTCTTCAGGTTTATGTAAAATATAGAACATCTTTTTAAAATTAAAATATATTCTAGGAAAAAGACAGACGTACAATTAAGCTAATAAGTCTATTTTTTCTCCTATTTTTATGAAGAACTATTACAGGATCATAATACTATGACAAATGTCAGAAGAAGGTACATAAATCTCTAAATAGCCTAATTGGTGGTGAGGATCTCTAGCTTCATAAAATACAATATTTATAATTAACACTAAAATACCTGAAGGAAATCCACCACCAAAGAATATATTAAACAAATCTTCTGGAGTTATATCAGCTTCACAACCTCTATGGAAATTAAATCTACCATTGTTCTGCTGATTACATGCTTGTTCTTCATTGCCTGTGAGGTCATACTGCTTTCGTTTTTCTGGATTGCTTAA
The DNA here is from genome assembly GCA_006410875.1 of Neotragus pygmaeus. NCBI lineage: Eukaryota > Metazoa > Chordata > Mammalia > Artiodactyla > Bovidae > Neotragus > Neotragus pygmaeus. The sequence goes on along the minus strand of SJYV01024581.1, from coordinate 1,704,169 downwards.
AACAGCATAAGCATTTCCAATCTCTGAAAAAGTAATGAGAAGTTAATAAGCAAAGTTTTTACATTAAAAAAGACTGTACCATATAAAAACTACTTGTCAAACAACAACAAAAAATACTTGAGGCTAATCAGAAGAATAACACAACAGTAACAATTTCTTTTAAAGGTATTATATACATTGCTTATATGTATTGCCTCCCAATACAATTTTTTATACTGTATAGTCTCCCTACTGCCTTGAACATAAAGGAATGCCCATCTTGCTTTCTTACTATTGTGCTCTACCCCTATTAGCCTGCTATTATTTCCTTTTTGAGTATCCTAATCTAGTCACTCACTAGTAACAGCAACAGCTACCAACTGCCAGGCTTTGAACCCAAATATCTTATTACATTATCCATTATTATCCCCACTTTACAGATGAAGTCCCTGAGTTTCAAAAGGGTTAGGAAACTTGTTCAAGATCAAAGTTATTTTAGCATAGTAAGTAAACTCTCTGCAACCTACACCATAAAACTTTTTTTTGCACACACCAGCCCAGAGTGAGCTATTCTTCATTCTAATCCTGAACAATTTATTTCTCTTAAACTGTCAACTCCAGGAAGGTAGGAACTGTGTGTTTCATTGCATAATCCCCATGGTCTAGCATAAGTCTGAATTAAAAAAAAAAAAAAAAAAATCCATATAGTCTCTAGTTTTCCTATCTTACTTTGCTACTTTTGTGATATTCATAAAAGGTTTGATTTCCTGTCTCATATTTCCATGTCCAAAAGAGCACATTAATTAATTACCAAAATGTCTTCTTGAGGTTTTACAAAAACTGTACTACTTTAATCTAACAACAGGAATTACCCTATTCTTATTCTTAAATTTCTAATAACTGATCATTTCACAAATGCAACTTGCTTCTCAAACTAGATCATAAGCCTCTTGCATATGGGATTATTTTAAAAATACGTTCTGGATCCCATGTGATGGTTGTCATAGGTACTGAACAAGCAAATAGATGCTCATTAGGTAGTTGTTTCTGGATGACTACATATCACATTGAAATTAATTATATGCAGCTACTCTAGAACTTTTTCTGATTCAGAGATAGCTTTCCAGTCATCATTGAACACTATGGAATGAAAATTTAGGTGAATAGTCCATTTATCTTGAGGAGATGGCCCAAAGCTTTCTTTAGATTTCCAAACAGATCTATGACTCAGAAATATAGCAATCATTTATGTTGCTCCAATGGGAAAGCATAATCAGAGATCCAAGTAATGTACTTATGAACACCACCAAGGTACCTACCCAAAAAAGAAGCATATCTATCAATATCTGCCAAAGTTGTACTTCCAGTATTAATAACAGTTTTAGGATTCTTAACCTTTATACACTGAATCTATTTCAGGTTCATAATGCTATTACTTTTTAAACTTTAATATGTTGGCAACTCAATTCTACTTCTAGGCTTTGCTATAAAAATAATTTTCAAATGCTATGATATTTTAGATGATATTTGTGAAAAATTGTCATAATTCATAATTGTAAATGTAAGACAATTTAGTCTATCTACTGTGACTAATTTACCATTTTATTTACCACGTGCTATACCTATAATCCAGACTTTTTTTCCGTTCTTTATTATCTTAAAAATTAAAACCAAAATTCACTTTGGTAATCAAAGCCTCACAAAATACATTTCCATCTCAGTGTTGTTTACTTCACAAAAAGATACATTTCACTTTATTAATTTTCCTTTAATTACACTGTTTATTTTGAGGTTAACTTTAGATTCATATGAAGTTTTAAAGAGTAATATAGATAGACTCTTCTACCCATTACCCAATTTCCCCCATGGTAGTACCTTATAAAATTATTATATCAAGGATACTGACACCGATAACAATCAGCATATAAAACATTTCCAGCACCATCTCAGGCTGCCCTTTTATACCCACACCTACTTCCTTCTCCTCCTCCCCCTTTTAACTGCCCACAACTACCGGTTTGTCTTCTCTATTTCTATAATTCTGACATTACAAGAATGTTGAATCAATGGAATAACACAGTATATAAATGGAATGAAATCTCCTAGATTGACATTTTTCAATCAGCAGAGTTCTTTGGAGATTGATCCAAGCTGTTATGTAAGTCATTCATTCCTTTTATTGCTGATTAGTTCTCCATGGTATGGATGTATCACTGATTCACTAATCAATCACCCAATGAACAACACCTGCATTGTTTCTAGGTTTTGGTTATTACAAATAAAACTGCTATGTACACTCATGAACAGGTTTGTGTGTAAATATATATTTTTATTTCTGGGATAAATTCCTAGAAATACAATTGCTGGGTTGTCTATTAAATACTTAGTTTTGTGAGAAACTGCCAAACTGTTTTTCAGAGTGACTATGTCATCTCATAACCCATCAGCAATGTGTAAGTGATCCAGTTACTCTGCATCTGTACCAGTATTTGGTGTTCCTACTTTTTTTTATTTAACCATTCTGATAGGTGTGCAGTAGAATCTCATTTTGGTCTTACTTTGCAGTATCTCTAATGGCTAATGAATGATACTAAAAACTTTTTCACATGCATACTTGCCATGTGTATATAATCTTTAGGATGTCTCTTCATGTCTCATATCCATTTTCTAATAGAGTTGTCTATTTTTTTAAATTGGGAGTTTAGAGGAGTTCTTTATATATTCTGGACACTAGTCCTTTGTCAGATAGGTAGGTGCTTAGCAAATATTTTCTCCTTCCTTGTTGCTTGTCTTTTCTTCTACTTCATAGCATCTTTGCAAAGTAAACAAAAAATTTTTTTTGATCAAGTCCAACTTATCTACTTTTTGTGTTATAAACTGTCTCGTGTTAAGTTTTAATAAGTCATTACATAGCCTAAGATCCTGAAAATTCACTCCCATGATTTTTTGCTAAAAGTTGAAGTGCTGTTTTATACTTCATAAGATTCATGTTGAAATCATTCTTATATAAAGCATGAGACTTATTTCAAAGTTAAATTTTGTTGTTTGTTTTGCCTATGAAGGTCCAGTTGCTCCAAAACAATTTTGTTGAAAAGGCTATCTTTTCGCCACTGAATTGATTTTGCACCTCTGTAATATCTCTATGGGTTCCCATCCTGTTCCACTGATCTATGTGTCTCTCCTTCTGCCAATTCTATATTATTTTGCTAACCATGGTTACAATGTAAGTCTTAAAATCAGGTACACTTATTATTCCTACTTTAATGAATCATTTATTCAAGTTCTTTGTATTTCCATATGACTTATAGAATAAACTTCCTTTTATCTACAAAGAAGTCTGTTAAGATTTCGACAGGAACTGAATTAAATGTGTGTATCAACTTGGGGAGTCTTGACATCTTTACTACTGTGTCTTTCAGTCTATGGACGTGATATATCATTCCATTTATTTAGATCCTCTCTGATTTCTTTCATTAATATTACATAGTTTTCAGCAAACAAATCTTACACAAGTTTTGTTAAATTTACACCTAAGTATTTCTTGTGTGTGTGTGATTATAAATAGTAATGCATTTTTAAATTTCAGTGTCTACAAATTAGTATGCAGAAATATACTAAATAGTAGATGTGTATAAGAGACAGCTCTAGCTTATTAAAATACAATATTTATAATTAATTCTAAAATNCTTGTGTGTGTGTGATTATAAATAGTAATGCATTTTTAAATTTCAGTGTCTACAAATTAGTATGCAGAAATATACTAAATAGTATATATTAGTATGCAGAAATATACTAAATAGTAATCAATCTTTTTATGTTTATCTTATACCCTGAAATCTTGCAGGATTCACTTATTGGTTCTAGGATTTTTTTTCTTTTAGGTACATTTCTTGGTATTTTATACTTGATCATGTTATTTGCAAATAGGGACAGTTTATGTGCCTTTCATTTCTTTCTCTCACCTAAATGCACTGATTAGAATTTCCAACACTGTGTTGAATAACTTATATTTGTTTTGTTTTATAACTAATTTTCAGTTGTACTTTAGTGTGAATAACAGGGAAAAGTCTTCCTGAAAGTGGAAGTCCTCACTGACTTTTAAATCACTTCCCTCATTCTCATACCCAAGTTTCTGCCATCTTCTCTAACCAAAGAAATCATACTCATCTTGAGAATACATAATTCTCACCTATAATATGAAAGCTTTTCCAATTACTCTGATTATAATTCTACTGTATCTTTTTGGCTTTTCTTTGGACATCTTTATTCTATGTTTTGAATTTTAATTACATTCAGTCTTCTGGGAGATCCTGGGTAAATGTCAATCTCTTTGAGATTCACATTTTCTTACTTGCAAAGGGATGATACTGGTCCCTGTTTATTTCAGAAGATTTTTAATAACATTAAAGTTTTTTAAATGGGAATGAAAATGCTTGTTGATGTTAGGTATTACTATTATTCCAAATGTTCTGGGTGAGATTTGTCTCCTCTTCATAAATTACAAATTCACTTAATAAGAGGATATCTTGTATTTTCTTCTTGTATTTCTCTAGAAGAACTAGCCCATAAGGTAGACTGACTTCTCTATTCTTAGAAATTCACTCTAGATGTTAAGAATACTGAGGGGGTTCTCTTGTGGCTCAGTGGTAAAGAATCCACCTGCCAATGCAGATGACACAGGTTCAATTCCTGGTCCAGGAAGTTCCCACCACATGCCTCGGATCAACTAAGCTCAAGAGCCACAACTATTGAGCCTGTGCTCGAGAGGCCAGGAACCACAACTGCTGAAGCTCATGTGCCCTAGAGCCTGGCTCTGCAACAGGAGAAGCCACCGCAATGAGAAGCCTATGCAACATTACTAGAGAGCAGTCCCTGCTTGCCACAACTAGAGAAAAGCCCATGTAACAATGAAGACCTAGCACAGTCAAAAAGAAAGAAAGAAAAAAAAAGAATACTGAACTACCAAAACCTGACATAGGCAATAGCATCTGATCCATTATTATTTAACAAACAAACATACAAACAGTTAATCAATGCTCTTTGTAATCAGATTCATGCGCATGTCAACAGGCACATGTATTATTCAGTCTGTGAAAGATAGATTATGAAACAGTCTTTGAAGATAATGCAGATAGGGAATGTTTTGAAAATATCCACATCAGAGAGAACGAAAGGGATCCATTTCAAATATTTTTAAAGTTATGTTTATATATATTATGCAAGGTATTGTCTAGATGTAAATAAAATATTCCCTGCCTTGAGAAATTCACAAACCTAATTAAAGGACAAAGAGCTACATGAACTTAAGAATTCATTTAATCTACCCTCTTTGATGGTAAGTTTTTAAAGTTTTACAAAACACACAATGAAAATATATCTTCTATCTAATCTCATTCCTTTAATTGTCTCTTTTTCTATTCTTGAAGGAAATTTTAAAAAACAAAAATGGTTTCCATCTTCTGTAAAAAGTATTTTAGCAGTCACAGAGCAATAAATCTATACTTACCTCTTATACAAACAAAAAACTATAGTCTTTATTTAGACTAAATAGCTTGGTATCCATCCCAGACACAGAAGTTAAGATCAATTGATCAAAGAGAAAATAAGATGATTCAGTTCATGTAAAGATCCTATGTGCTGAATGAAGGAAACTTGCCACTTCTCTGTGATGACACACTAGCAGTAATATTGTCTAATTAGCTACCTTTGTTCACCAGTCTTCTGTGGCTTACAGTCTGGGCTTTCTTTTATTTCTTTATAGCTGCACCATGTGGCATGCAGGATTCCCCATCCAGGGATTGAACCTTTGCCCCTTGAANGCCACTTCTCTGTGATGACACACTAGCAGTAATATTGTCTAATTAGCTACCTTTGTTCACCAGTCTTCTGTGGCTTACAGTCTGGGCTTTCTTTTATTTCTTTATAGCTGCACCATGTGGCATGCAGGATTCCCCATCCAGGGATTGAACCTTTGCCCCTTGAAATGGAAGCACAGAGTCGTAACCACTGGATCACCAGGGAAGTTCCAACAATCTGGGTTTTCTATGTAGTTTCTACTCTATGAAAAATGGGTTCATCAACCACCATCCTATTATGATCCTCTTTGGGATTAATAAATTGGCATTCTGATTTACAAATAACCTTCTGTGGATTGAATAATGTGCACCTTTCCTCTACAGATGAGTCACAACCCAGCATGTTGATAAATATTGTTTCTAGTTTTGCAAATCAGAGCATTAGATTCTGAAATATACCATATCAAAGTAGCATCACCTTTGTAAAACTTCTCTGAGTGTCTGTGGGGTGATAGTTATGTTACTCATCTCTTCAAAACATAACACACGCTGTAAAATTATTGGTAAATCCACTCACTGTTATTCTAAGGCCAATAATGCTATTAATCACACAACTTCAATATAGAAATGGGAGAAAGAAGCATGTTCTTAGCATTAACAAAGAATTAATATTGAAATCATCTAACAGATCACAGACGTGCAAATAGTTCACTGCCAAACATTTTAAACATCTTAGAAACAAAAAATTTTAAATTAAATTATTTTAATTCAGAATGTGAAAAGAAGTTTTTTAACTTGGTGGGGGGAATATGTGGTAAAAGTTGGTGTTTTTGAGTAAAGAAGCTTTTCCTATACTTTTAATATGCTGTTTTTAATTTAAGGAAACAATCAGAGAAGCTACTCACTGTCACAGTGATATTTTAATTCCAGTACCACTTTGGCAGCTGCTTTTATCGAACTATATTAATAATCCCCAAATGTATGCTGATTGGCAACTTCCTTTAAGAAATAAAACCATTCTGGAAACAATTTTAATGGTATTTTGTTGAATGACCAATTGAGTCATCTATTTTTTAAGAAAGTTAAAAAAATTAGTATCTCCTTTCTGCTATTCCAAGACCCCAGCATTTCATCATAAACATCATACATTGGCTCTATGAATGCCAAATTCACAAAAACAAGTAATTACAAACTTAAGCATTTTTTTATTAACCAGAAAATAACTCTTATGAATAAACTGTAATAAACATGAAATTATAAAATCAGTTATCACGCTTGTTTACTAAATTGACAAAATAAAACTGAAGTAATAAAGAAAATAAAGAAAAATGAATAGTAACTAAGAGAAGAAACATTTTTGAAAAAAAAAGTCATGTTAGAATTACATATGAAAAATCCAAAAAATTGCCTGGAGTTAACAGAAATAGAAGAACACTGGACAAACAGTGATTCTAAGTAATTTTCCAATTCTAGACAGTCTCTAATATTTTAAAAACTCATAAAAAATATATTTTGCTTTTAATTCCTTTAGAACCAGCTGGTAATATGCTAGAAGCTCATGCATAGTCATCACACTACTCGTGTGGTAAACAAGAAAGCATGTTGTGTATCTAGAAAAGTTACTTTGAAATTTGGAAAACTGACATGATGCTTTTGTGAAGCCAAACAGCATTTGTTTGGCTCTTGGTATAACAAGTGAAGTTTTAAGGATTTTGAGGACCCATGCTTATGCTGGTCCTTACCAGTCTAAAATGCTTATGGCACCAGTCTAAAGGTAGGACTTAGTATCTGAAATACTGTAAAGTGAATTCTAAAAAGAGCTTAGAAAATTGCTTTAAAAGGTTTACTTTACTTTTAAAAGCATCTGTTGCTCCAGGTGCATGGTTTTTGTCTGGATGAAACTTCAAAGCANTTAAGTTTTAAGGACTTTGAGGACCCATGCTTATGCTGGTCCTTACCAGTCTAAAATGCTTATGCACCAGTCTAAAGGTAGGACTTAGTATCTGAAATACTGTAAAGTGAATTCTAAAAGGAGCTTAGAAAATTGCTTTAAAATGTTTACTTTACTTTTAAAAGCATCTGTTGCTCCAGGTGCATGGTTTTTGTCTGGATGAAACTTCAAAGCAAGCTTCCTATAAGCTTTTTTCAAATCTTCATCACCAGCATCTTTGGTTACTCCAAGTACTTCATAGTAATTTTTACATTTGTTTATGCTGTGAACAAGAGAGTGTGTTATAAGTAAATTTCAAGGAATAACTTTGAGTAATACTTCTAATTTTTTATTGATTCAGTTCAGTTCAGTCGCTCAGGCATGTCCAACTCTTTGTGACCCCATGAATCGCAGCACGTCAGGCCTCCCTGTCCGTCACCAACTCCCAGAGTTCACTCAAACCATGTCCATCGAATAGGTGATGCCATCCAGTCATCTCATCCTCTGTCATCCCCTTCTCCTCCTGCCCCCAACCCCTCCCAGCATCAGGGTCTTTTCCAATGAGTCAACTCTTCACATGAGGTGGCCAAAGTATTGGAGTTTCAGCTTTAGCATCAGTCCTTCCAATGAACACCAGAATAATATAAAGAACTATTTGTGGATTGTTTTCTCAATATCAAATGATAGTTTATCCACTAAGGGTCATCGCTCCATTCTCTTTTCAACCACAGACCGTTTTTCCAACCCGTCTCTAATAAGAATTGACCATGAGAATGTCCTTGTACAGTTTATCACAACTGCAGAGAAGTAAAGCAAAGCTCATAACAAACATGGATGGAGGGCAGAGTGCATACTAAAATGAGAGAGGAAGAACAATTTCATACCCCTACACACATAAGAAACCCCAAAACTCCTCTCAAGATGCCACAGCTAAGGAGTAACAGACATTGAATTTCAAGAGTTTTGTTGCTGCATAATGCAAACCTAACCAAATAGCAAAGCAACAGTTTAGTGCATGTAAAACAACTACTGTATCCCATGGCTTAAATGTCAAAGCAAGTGAATTCGGCTAGGCAATGTTAAAGAGAGTTCACGTGTGTCTCTCTCTGTGAAAGATAAAATCTCATAATAAAATACCTTACGGGACTCAGACATATTTGTTACACCTGATTTTCATTTTGATGAACATACTCTTAAAAGACTACTTACATAGTTTATAACCCTAAATATACGACATTTAAGCCCAGAGTCTTTGAAGTAGGTTAGGAAAAGAAGTACTGCGAATGGAGCAAAGAACACTAATCCTTTTGGATGCTTACATTTTCTCATGACCTAATAATTTTCCTTCACTAAAATACAGATACATTTTACATATTTTTTGGTGTGGACTTTATGACTTTAAATGTGTTCCATGTATGAGTGGCTTGATGACAGGTAGTAAGAGGTTAATGGATCTGAGGCACAGTTGTTCACTGACAGCTAGAGGACTGCAAAGGCTGACTCTAAGTGTTTTAAGAAAAGAGAAAAGATTGACCTTTTTTCACTACTAAACCTATTTGTCATCACAGTGCTTGGTACATGAGGGGTTCTCAGTAAATATTTATGGAATAAATGAACTTTAGTTCTCCTTTCATAATGAAAGCATTCATCATTTGTTATATGAACAAGAGTAAAAAGAGAACACACTGAAAAGATTATAGAATTCTTTTATAATCACATCAACAAAAATCTGTTAGGCAGTCTTCTTCATAGTAATAATAATTAAAATTAGACTTTTCTACTTTAGATAATAAATACTGACACAAATCAATTTTATTTCATAAGCATGGCATTTCCTTTATTTAGGAAATAATATTTATTGAGCAAAAAATAATTAATATTTATTGATTCATTATTGAGTCAATAATATTTATATCCCAGGGTTCTTGAGATCAGTTAGTGAACAAAACAGAAAATGATTACTCTATCTTTGTAGAGACTCATTTTCCTAGATATGTTAAGAAACTACGTGACAGAAATAAAGGGAAGAAGGACATGTACAGAACACCTACTGTGTGTCCAGAAGAGAAGAAATTCTTTGAGAAGCCAGTAGAGAGGTATAAAGTCAATGTCACCAATGGACAAACTGTAGACTACATATTTCAAGTAATGCTAAAAATATACTCATTTACTTAACTTTTCACACCTAAGTAAGAAATTACCATTCATGTATTAATTTTAATCCATACTCCTTTTCTCCAGTTAAATGCATTTGTCTCACTTTTTATAGTTTGCCCTTCTTCTCCATCCTCATTGAAGAATTAAAAAAGAAAGGAAGGGAGGAAAAAGAAAATAAAGTAAGAAGAGGTAAACTGTTACCTATGCTGGAAGGAAATATGTGGACAAAGGACAGAAAGATGTGTCTGGGAGCTCAACAAGGAAGGAGTATGCATGGCTCAACTTTTATGTCTTCCTTTACGTGCTAGAAAGCATATTGACCGGCACAGGGAGGCCTTGTTCTATTCTTTTATCATATGTTATAGATGACTTTTTGTTGTTGTTGTTATAGATGATTTTTAAATATACTCCAAATTTAATTGGTATTTAGGAAAATAATTCTTTATTCCTGAGACAAAAGATTATTTATTCTATAAATTTAGCAAAATGATTTGTTTCCATTNCTTTTATCATATGTTATAGATGACTTTTTGTTGTTGTTATTATAGATGATTTTTAAATATACTCCAAATTTAATTGGTATTTAGGAAAATAATTCTTTATTCCTGAGACAAAAGATTATTTATTCTATAAATTTAGCAAAATGATTTGTTTCCATTTAAAGAAGTATAGTTTAAAACCAATCCTAATGAAATCCCCATAATTCAAATAATTTTAACAGTTATACAGAAGTGTTCCTAACTGATAAATATAATGATGGCCAGTTAATGATTTCACATTGATCTTATATTTTTAAAACAAAAAAGATGTGCTTTTTTCTCAATGAGATATTAAAAATCTCCTCAAATAAGATCTAGGACACTTTTTGCACTGTGATTTTTCAACACATTTCAACACTCAAAGACAATAAATAGTGCTTAGTTTCACAGAATATGAGTTTTACAAAAGTTACACACTTTTTGTTCAGTCTTACTGTAAGCTAGCTCTTACTTATGCAATGGATGCAGTATTATTGCATGGCTTCTCCCTTTGAGCCAAAATGTCACTGAGCAACTTGTTTACATAATCATGCTAACCAACAAGATAACATGGCTTTCTTCAGAAAAATCCCCTGTGTACAGGTAAAACAAAAGCACACAGCGTGTAAGTGTTTGCTGGTGATCTGTTACCTCACTAAAGCAACACTTATGAAGGCTAATATGATGAATAAGTGTTACATGATTAGCTAAAGCTAAGCAACTCTTACATGAGGTAGCAAATGAAATACTCTGAATAACTCAGGGATTCTATTAAAGAATGTTCTGATCATATTAATGCCCCCCCCAAAAATACATTTATGTAATACAATAAAAAGGTATGCTAAAATTGACCAGAGAAACCATCTCTAAACACAGGCACAAAACTAAGTTAATTCTTGCAATTCACTAAGAATTCAGTTTGAAACTTGGCTGGTTCCTCAGTGCTAGCCAGCAATCCTCCCTTCCTGTCTGCCTTTCTGTCTGTAAGTATTCCATAATTTCACCATTCTTCCCAAGCTTTCAATCTCATCTCTTTCTTCTAACCTCAGAGGATAACTTCATCTCCAATTTCACAGAGAATACAGACCCAACGGACAGGATCTCTCTCAACATTTTCTTTCCATCTGCCCAATTCTGGCCACATACAAAAGTGGGCCTGCACCTGCCATCACCTTTCATTCTTCCACTCTCAAAATGTCCCCTGCCTAGCTACTAAGAAAGAGACGAAAACAAAACACTGCTCTTCTCTCTTTATTTCTACCATTCCTTGAGCTACTCCTCTTTTCCCTTCAAGGCTAGAGTAGAAGAAATGAAGAAAAGAGATTTTTAAAAAATAATATCAGATTCAGGAGATTCCTGTTCTCTAAAATTTCAATTATTTGGGGAAGGGGGTATATTTTCCAATATATAGGGGATTCTATAGTCTTTCTTTAAAAACAAATTATAAAATAATTCTAAATAAAGATCACATATAACAAAATTCACCTCTAGGTTTTTTACTGAGAATATGCTCTCCTAGTAAAAAGTAATTTCTACCAGAAAATACAATTTGGTTTTGGAGAGAGATGGCTTCCTAGAACACATTTCAGCACACTGTTAAGTAGAAGCTTTTTCTTAAAGGAATTCAAAAGCAAGTCTCTCATTTATTCACTTATCTCACTTATTCAGCCTCTGATGCAACATTACAGTTATTAAAGTGGTCACCAACATTACTTATAATTCTTAAAGGACTTCAGTACCATTCAGGCCAATCAAATACCCTTTATCATGATTTCATCATAATTAGGGAGTCTTTGTTCTTACTGTGGTCACACACAGATAAAATGTTACATTTAAACTTTAGCATATGTATGAAAAAAAGTAAAATATAAATACATTGATACTTAATTTAAAAATAACTTCAATTCCAAATAATGCTGAGTTAAAAAGAACTAACTAAAAATAAGAATGGAGAAAAAAAGGAAAAACAACAAAAAAAGGAAGTAAGGTTAAAAGAGGATAAGAAAGGGCAAAAGAGAAAGAAAACTAGCTTTACCTACTCTTCACTTAAGCTGCTGCTGCTGCTGCTAAGTCACTTCAGTCGTGTCCAACTCTGTGCGACCCCATAGATGGCAGCACANAGTGAAGAGCCTTTTGATGAAAGTAAAAGTGGAGAAAGAAAAAGTCGGCTTAAAACTCAACATTCAGAAAACTAAGATCATGGCATCTGGTCTCATCACTTCATGGCAAATAGATGGGGAAACAACGGAACCAGTGACAGACTTTTACTTTCTTGGGCTCCAAAATCACTGCAGGTGGTGATTGTTGCCATGAAATTAAGATGCTTGCTCCCTGGAAGAAAAGTTATGACCAATCTAGACAGCATATTAAAAAGCAGAGATTACTTTACCAACAAAGGTCTGTCTAGTCGAAGCTATGGTTTTTCAGTAGTCATGTATGGATATGAGAGTTGGACTATAAAGAAAGCTGAGCGCCGAAGAATTGATGCTTTTGAACTATTGGAGAAGACTCTTTAGAGTCCCTTGGACTGTAAGGAGATCCAACCAGGCAATCCTCAAGGAAATCAGTCCTGAATATTCATTGGAAGGACTGTTGCTGAAGCTGAAACTCCAATACTTTGGCCACCTGATGAGGAGAACTGACTCACTGAAAAAGATTCTGATGCTGGGAAAGACTGAAGGAAGGAGAGAAGGGGACGACAGAGGATGAGATGGTTGAATGGCATCACTGACTCAATGGACATGAGTTCAAGCAAGCTCCTAGAGTTGGTGAAGGACAGGGAAGCCTGGCATGCTGCAGTTCATGGGGTTGCAAAGAGTTGGACACAAATGAGTGACTGAACTGAAGTGAACATATAAGAGAACTTTCTTCCAAATCTTTTTCATAGCTCATGCATTCAAGAGGTCACCAAAGACATAAGATATTTAGTTTTTATAACAATTTCATTGTAGATGGTACAGAAAGGCTCTTAATTAGGTAGCTATCTAGCAGTTTAACAAGATAATAACATATAGCTTATTTTTAGCTATAGTTCACATTTGATCATATTGACCTTGAGAATAGAAGCCATCATGGTCTAGGGGGTAGTGGTTCACAACTTTCTCATATGAAAAGTTTTGTGAAAATTCTGGGAAGGCAGAAGCTTAAATTTTAAATCTCATAAAATCAGAGCAATTAGATAACAAAATCAAAAGATCATGTACAAAATTCCAAAATACAAGAAGCTGGGACAAACCACCAACAGTTGCAAGACCTATGTGGGTATTAGTATCTGTGTGGGGAAATATGGAGGACAGTAACAGGGCATTTTACCAGCCCATAGAACAAAATAACTCCAAAAGAGCCAGCAAGGACTCTCTATGAAACACAGCAGGCAAAAATGAGAAAAGGGAATAAAAAGAAATGGGTTTTGCTTACTACAATAGCATGTGATTGAAAGGATGTACAATAAAGTCCTAAGGGCATAGAGTACTCCAGTCACTAGAAACTCTTAAAACTAATCAGTCAAAGCTCTTTTCTAGAGCAAAGCCACATAAAGAAGAAATTTCTAGGAACAGGATCCAAACTGAAGAGGCTAGGGAATGGAGAAAAGAAAACAGAAAATTCAGGTCAAGTGAGGAAGGAAAGAGTGAAGAGATCTTATATATCAAGGTGACATATTTTCAAACACTACACAGAAACTCGAGATCTCTGTGTATTTGACAGGCTAACTTCACACAAAAATAAATAAAATGATAAAAGTTAACTCTGATACAAAGTTACAAAAGATAAAAGAAAACAGGACAGATCTCCAAACACAATGAAAGAAAGCACACCAAAAATACTTGTCAACATAATAGGTAAACACTATAACCTACTATTTCAAAACAAGCTGAAAAGACTTTTAAAAATTATACATTATACAAAAGAAAAACATAAATTACAATGAAAACAACCCCCCAAATTATCTACCCACTACTTAAGTGATAAAACTCGGCGGTGGGGGGGTGGTAATAAAAGGAATAATCAATTCAAAAAAGAACTAAACTAGAAGAAACAAAGAGTTAATAAACACAACAGATAATGCTGTCTAAGTAAAAGAGAACATAAACAGGAAGGAAAACGTCTTAATTAAATGAAAAAGACGAAAAATTAGAAAGAAATAGCAAATATTGAAGATAGTTAAAGAAGATCCAACATACACAGGAGTCCTAAAAAAGAAAATTAAAGGAAATAAAAACAATATAACAATAACGGGAGAAAATTTTTGATATAAAAATAAAAATATCTGAAACCAAATAATGAAAGGGCAAATTACATATCTAAGAATACTGACCCAGAAAAACCAACATCAAGATATACTCTAGTAAAATTAATTGGGGATCTAGCCAAAAAGATTAAATGGTTTATAAAGGAAAGAGTATTGGATCGTTACTCTTTGCTCATCAGTAGTACTTGTATAAAACAATAAAATAATATACTTATATATCCAAAGAAAGAAAATTTGAGCCAAAGATTTTGTATCCATCACTAACTTCAAGTATTAAGACCCACAGATGAACTGTTTTCAACATTTCCCAGAACTTAGGGAACATAGTTCCCACAAGGCCTTCCTAGAAATCTACACAGGCTTTAGGAATCCAAAATAGATATACAAGGACAAAAGGACCAATGATAAGCATTAAATGTACAGTGACCTACTGTATTAAGACTGAATGACAACTAAAGAGAGTACATAGTATGTAGTGATAATGTGCTCTGACACTGTAGATAGGTTCAACAATTTTTAAATGGTAGGCTACCTCTGTCTTTCCTTTAACTGTGGCGAGGGCGGGGAGGCCAGAAACTGTCTTCTCTTCCTTTTAAACTTGGCAGTTGAGGCTTGGACCAAGACAACTTATTGGGACCAAGGTAACACTCAAAGCCTAAAGCATGACTGAGCTTGATAGGAAATGTACCACTGAGGTCAAAAAGGCAACTCATTACATATAGGGGGAAATGAACAAATAAGTGAACTGATGATAACAAGAGCCACATTTCTTGGCTGTCAGAGAATGTAATTACAAATATGAAAATGCAGAAGGCAAGAATGAACTTCAGAGGGAGGTATGGGAATCTTTGCACAGACTGCGAAATTAGTATAAATTACTATAGGTATGTGTATATCCACAAACGCATATAACACACAGATACACATACACATACATTCATGCATCATGCATACATATATTTCTTAGTTCTGTCTACTAAGAGGATCTGGCAGCAATGACACACTTGTAGCAATGAGCTTATCAAGTGTCTATATCTTAGTTCCNCCCTATGGACTTCAGAGGGAGGTATGGGAATCTTTGCACAGACTGCGAAATTAATATAAATTACTATAGGTATGTGTATATCCACAAACGCATATAACACACAGATACACATACATTCATGCATCATGCATACATATATTTCTTAGTTCTGTCTACTAAGAGGATCTGGAAGCAATGACACACTTGTAGCAATGAGCTTATCAAGTGTCTATATCTTAGTTCCCAAGTATCATTATCCACTAAAAAGAATCAGGACTCCTGGGGAAAGAACTGATTCCCAGGGCAGAGAAAATGAGCTTGAAAACTTTTTTGTGTTTGAAAGTAAAGAAATTCAAAGAATGATGAGGACATGTCATAAGACACAGGAGCTTGAAGGGACTCCTACGATTAAATCTGAGGCAATCTGAACATCAATATGAACAGTGATAACAGCAGATTAAATAAGAATCCATGAATCCATATTAATAAATATGGTTGAATGTCAACTAATAAACTGTAGAAGGAATAATGGAATAAGAAAACCAACATTTGGCAACCATCAGAAATTTATTCTGGAAAGAATCATCATTGGATGTTAAAAGGAACTGGTGGAAGTTGGTTGTAGAATAGGATATTCAGAGTTTTAAAGTATTTTCCCACAAAATATTTATTAATTACAAGAGGGGGAAAAAAGTAAGTTTAGAGTAGACAAACCTGGTAACACCAACTTCACCAAGCGATCAAAGTTAACCTCACCCAGTAAGGACCAAATCAGCATGTTCCCTGATATGTTACACTAAGAATGCAACATCACTTCTATAGTATGCCTGTCAAAAATTCATAAGGAAATGTCAGCCAAACCTAAACTGAGGGAAAATCTATAAAATAGCTGGCCTGCATTCATCAAAAACACAAAGATCAAGAAAGAAAAGAGACTGAATGCAAACTGGTACAGCCACTATGAAACACTGTATGGAGGTTCCTTAAAAAACTGAAAACAGAGCTACCAGCAATTCCACTCTTGAGCATGTATCCAGAGAAAAAATGGTTCAAAATGATATGTACACCCCAGTGTTCCCTGAAACACGGTTTACAATAGCCAAGACATGGAAACAACCTAGTTATCACCAGATGAGTGGATAAAGAAGATGTGGCACACATACACAATGGAATATTACTAAGCCATTAAAAAGAATGAAATAATGCCATCTGCGGCAACATGAATGGACCTTGAGATTATCATACTAAGTGAAGTAAGTCAAACAGACAAAGATAAGTATCTTATGATATCGCTTATAAGTGCAATCTTAAAAAAATGATACAAATATACTTATTTACAGAACAGAAAGACTTGCAGACTTAGTGAAGGAATGAGGGGTGGGAAAGAGTAGGGGAGAGGGATAAACTGGGAGTTTGAGTTAAATACACTGCTGTATTTAAAACAGATAATCAACAAGGATCTCTCTGTGCAAATGGGGAAAGAATTTAATAAATGGATACATGTATAACTGAATCACCTTGCTGTACACCTGAAACAATCACAATATTGTTAATCAACTATACTCCAATATAAAATAAAAATTAAAAAAGGAAAAGAGAAAAGATGGTATCTAGAAAACAAAATATGCCAAATAAATGCAACATAACAGGGAGAACTGGCAGAATCTGAATGAGGTACTAACATTAATTTCATGACTCTGACAGCTATACTGTTATGTATGAGTATTCTTATCTTAAAAAACATACATTGAATTACTTAGGTGTAATAGGATATCATGTCTATAACTTACTCTTGATTGGTTCTGGAAAAAATATAAGAACAAACTCTATACCTGTGAGGGTGGAAGAAAGGTAGCAGGGAGAAAGAAAGGACATGATAAAGCAAATGCAGTAAAATTTTATCAAATAGGAAGCACTGAGTGAAATGTATATAGGAAGTGTACACTATTTTTAAGACTTTCCTATAAGCTTCAAAGTATTTCAGAATTTTCAAAAAGCTAAAATGAAGAGGGAAAATGAAGAAAAGTATATGCAAAGAAAATTACTGTTTTCAGTAATTTTATCCATGAGGTAGTACTGGTATTGTTACACAGAAAATATTTCATATATCATGTGGCATAAAGCCAATAAATAATCACGACATATTCTACCATTTGCCATTGCCTTGAAAACCAGGATTACTACTGTAGAAGGAAAAAGATAGAAAGATATGCAAGAAAAGTTTAAAGACCCCAAAATATTTAATTTAAATTTCACTTACTAGCATAAATGTATAAGCTGTTTTAACTTAAAAAAAAAAAAAAAAAGTCCCTAGTCTGTACACTGAAAAGGCCCAGAAACAATGAACAATCTATTAACCAGAGCATCGTTAGTACCAGACTATGATACTAAAACACCATTTTCCACTAAAAGAAACCAGGGCTTTTTGGAGATACAGTTGACTCAAGATCTAGTACAGGGAATGTATAAGAGAAACCTGAAACTTTCTGTCATACCAAAGAAAAAGAAAACTATTAAAGACTATTAGGAATGTGTCTTTGAAACTCAGGAGGTAACCTAAAGAGGTTCCACTGGCCACATCTAAAAAATAATATTATCTGCTTTTGGAAAACAGGAGTCAATTCCTTTTCTTGAAAACTGATAAAAGCAGTCAAGCACTTATCATATCTTGCCTTTCCTATATGAACGGTACCACTGTGTAACCCTAAGATAGGTGAGGGGAAAGTGTCTCTTTATAGAAGTATTTCAGCCTAAAAAGAAGAAATTATTTTGAAAAAATTGTGAAGCCAGATGGGAAAGTGGTTATATGTATTTATATTTACAGGTGGCCACAAAGTCCCTATGCATGCTAGTTAGAAGTTATCTGTACATTCCCTTTCATTCTCTGCACAAACACATTCTCTCAGTTTTTCTGGACATCTTTCATGCTAACAGCTAGATGCTGGATATTGCTAAAGCAAGATCATATAGTTGTTTTAAATTTTCAAGTTATTATAACACTGAAAATCTTTCTACAATGCCTAGGGGTTCTGCTTAACAATGGCTATGTATATATATATATGCACTCACACCAAGCATTTTGGCTCCAAACTGAAAATCTGAACAAGTTTCATTACCTCTGTGTCTCAATATCCAGTTTTATCATCTTAAAAATGGAATCAGCAAGGTTTTCTGTTTTAACAATCACTGGAACCAATGCCCGAGAAGGTAATGTGGTTCAGTTCAAGTACTGCCAGAATTTGGAACTCACAACCTTTTTCTGATTTATTACATGTCTTAGCTATTATATGAGATCACATTTATAATAATGTGCAGTATTACAAACATTAGTTGGACAGATACAAGATATTTGCTTATAAACCAGATTACTTTTGGTTTTAAAACTGTCCAACCTTATTTTGTATGTTCACTTTCCAGACATACAGCTTTGCTTGTATGTCTTAATTAATGTAACCTGTATGGTTTTAATGTAACCTGTACTTAATTTATACATATCCCATATTAAGGACCAGGGAAAAAGTAAACATAGTATTAAAAATATTTCTGTGGATAATCCAAAAGTGAATAACCAAGATCTATTTTTATTTCATAAGGTTCTGCTGCACATCTATTATATATAATACCCATCACTAACAAAACCTAAAATAAGAATATATGATTTGCAAAACAGATTTTTCATTCCAGGCAAACTGAAAATAGCTTTTATTTGTGTGATTATAAAAGTAATGTTTTTCAGTTCATTAAAAAAAGATAACAAAGTAAAGATCTCCTATAAATCACACATGAGAAACAAAAAAATCACTCAACCATTGTGATATATTTAACTCTAGCTACTCTAGTTGGCTAGCTGTCTAGCTTTTTACATATTTTGAAACAAAATGAGAATAATCTACATATGTTGGTAGCCTGCCCTTAATAGGTTTATAATCCAATGTATATATCATTTTATAGCAATAAATCTAGGTGCACATCATCTTTATTTTTTAAGACCTTATTCAGGACTATTGCAATAGGGGTGTGAACTCTGAATTCAGTAAAGACAACTGGAAACTTATAATCAATGAGCTGAACTCTGAATTCAGTAAAGACAACTGGAAACTTATAGTCAATGAGCATGGTAAGGTGGGTCACTGAATGGAAAATTACTGAGGCACATCATCGTTTTTAAGTGCACAGTATATATAGGCAATTCAATTTATTTAATCAATTCCCAACGATGGACACTTTCCAAATTTTTGCTACAATGACAACCCTTATATACATTTCCCCATACTTGTCTGTTGTGGGAAAATTTCATTTGTGAATATATTATCACAAAAAGCCTTACAGCTATAACTTTTTCATTTATTTATGAACAAATTATCTTCACTGATAAGAGAGAAAACTACCTAAACAGGTATCATTGCAGAAAACCAGGATTTATAGATGCCACAAGTATATGCAAAAGACTAGTAGACACCAAAAGAGTAGAAAAGATGATAACATTAAAATAGTTCCTGACAGAAGAGCAATTTTTAATCTAGGAGAGGAAGAGCTACATACGTAAATAATACAAGGAATAAATGCAAAGCAGGGAAAACTACATATTAACTAAGAATGGAATGAGTACCTGAATTCACATGGAGATTAATCCTAACTTAAGGCGATTTTTTAATGTTAAACAAGTAAATAAAAAATGACAGAAAAGAGACAAATATTATATAAGTAACTCCAAGGAATCATCCAAATACTTTTGCCATTGTACTAATACATGAAATTCTTATAGCACTTAATACACTAACCTCATAATAATCCTGTGAAGACTACAGATGAGAAAACTGTGGCTCAGGAAAGGAAAAGGGAATGACAGGAACTGAACCATTTTTGTGTATGGCAGAGATTTCCTATTTCATTTCTCTAAAATGTAAGCTCCAAGAGGACAAGAACTGTCTTATTGATCACTGACTCCCTAGTTCTGAGAATAGCACCTGCCACAAGGAAGCACAGATTCAGTAAATATTTGTTGAATAAATATATCCCCATCCTACAGATGGCAAAATTGAAGCTCAGAGAGACAGTTATGGATATAAACACATAAAACCATTAAATTAAGGTTCAAAACTAAGTTTAGTATTCTTTCTTCAACTATAATGTTTGAAACAGTTTGGTTATTAGCTGAAATGTGGAAATAATTTTATAATATTTAACTAGTGCAACCAAAATAATGTTTTGAATGTATAATTTACACTTATCACTAAATTTTGATTAAGTCAGAAACAGAAAGAAAATGCTATTATCTTCAAAGGAATAGGCTGGATAATACTCCAGATGTGAAATGACAGTTTTAACTGTTTTATCATTTTAAGTGACACTAAAGGGAACAGAGGAGAAGGCAATGGCACCCCACTCCAGTACTCTTGCTTGGAAAATCCCATGGATGGAGGAGCTGGTGGGCTGCAGTCTACTGGGTCGCTAAGAGTCAGACACAACTGAGCGACTTCCCTTTCACTTTTCACTTTCATGCATTGGAGAAGGAAATGGCAACCCACTCCAGTGTTCTTGCCTGGAGAATCCCAGGGATGGGGGAGCCTGGTGGGCTGCCACCTATGGGGTCGCACAGAGTTGGACACGACTGAAGTGACTTAGCAGCAGCAGCAAAGGGAACCAAACTTTGAACTTTTTATTAGGTTTAAATTTTAAAATAAAGTAGCAAAAAAAGGAAGAAAAATCTATACGCATAGCTCTCACCTGAGGGGAAATAATAAAAAGAGGACTATTTTAATTTGCTATTGTACAGATAGAGGCTGCAAATTATAGAAGTTATCTATTCATTAAAGTAGACACAGGATGGTCGTTTTTGAAGCTGTAGACTGCCATTTGGTCAGTCTATGAAACTCTTGAAAATAATTAAAATGTTTTTCTCTGAAAAAAAAAAATCTATATTTCAAATTGCCTGACAATTAGAATTAAACACTAAACTATTAAAATAGCAATGTAAAAAAAAAAG
>SJYV01024581.1:1642623-1682432 GCA_006410875.1 Neotragus pygmaeus | reverse complement strand
CCTCGGTCCGCCCGCTCGCCGCCCGCCGGCCCCCAGCGGCGCTGCGCGCGCCACCCAACCGTCACCGCCCGCCGCGAGATCCGAGGCTGCTCCGCTTGCCGCCGACAAAACACCTCCCCCTGCTCTTCCAAATCCTGTCTCCGCGCGTTCCCAACCGTCTTCGCTTCACCCTCATCTCCGTGTGTAACGGGTTTTTCTCCCGCCGGCAAAAACCCGCGGAGTCTTCGAGCGTCTCCACGAAGTTTANTCCGAGGCTGCT
Organism: Neotragus pygmaeus; assembly: GCA_006410875.1. Classification (NCBI taxonomy): domain Eukaryota; kingdom Metazoa; phylum Chordata; class Mammalia; order Artiodactyla; family Bovidae; genus Neotragus; species Neotragus pygmaeus. The sequence goes on along the minus strand of SJYV01024581.1, from coordinate 1,682,173 downwards.
CCGCTTGCCGCCGACAAAACACCTCCCCCTGCTCTTCCAAATCCTGTCTCCGCGCGTTCCCAACCGTCTTCGCTTCACCCTCATCTCCGTGTGTAACGGGTTTTTCTCCCGCCGGCAAAAACCCGCGGAGTCTTCGAGCGTCTCCACGAAGTTTACCATTTCGAATTCTACTGAAGCTCAAACAAGCAATGCAGAGAAGGGAGTAGTCAGACACCCAGCGATAACCAGCCGCCTACTCCTTCGTCGCACCGCGATTCAAACTGCGCTGTCTCCCGCCTTCCCCGCTCCCTTTATACTGCAGAATGTTCCCTCATCCGGGAACTCGGATTGCTCATCCCACCAATGGCTGCCACCCGCCCTCGGGACGCGTCCTTGAAGCTTCAGCCAATGAGAAAACGAAGAAAAGGGCGGAGGGGCGGGCGCTTCACAGCTCGAATCCCTATTGGAGCATACGGAAGGCGGTGGGGGAGGACGGAGGGATTGGAACTGGGGAGGAGAAGGACACGGCGGCGGGAGGGAAGAAACAGAGCGAGCTATGCTGCGGGAGCTAGGGGGCCCCCTCCCACCCGGCCCCGGCTGTGGTCACGTGTCCGAGAGGCGGAGTTGAGAGGCTCAGGGGAGGGGCACGCAGTATCGCGCACCCTACCATCACCCGTTCGCCTTCGTCTCCTAGCCTGATTCCGGAGGCCACGTGAAGTCTCCGCGGGGTCTAGCGCGCCCCACTTCCTGCCCCCCCTTCCAATTGAGCACCTCGCACGCAGAGACCCAGCAGTCCACAGCCTTCTTCTGAGGCCCGGGGTACTCTTTTCCCTGGTACCCTCAGCATCGCCCAGCTTTTTCAGTCTGACAGGTGGCGCAAATGCGTCCAGTGAGAGGAACCCCAATTCCTTCCCTGACCACAGTCTTGATAGTGATTTCAGTCTTCTAACCCCCCTGGGCGAGTCTCGAGCCACCAACTGATCATGATCCACTGCTCCCACGTCATTTTCAGTTCTAACTCCCTCGTCTTTCCTCACCATTTTGAATGCCCTAACCACCCCCCTCCACCCCAATGGGATACTTTCACGGGAAAAACGGTGATGAAAGCCCCCTTGCTGGTCAGAAAAGACACTTCGGTCTACCCCTAGAGGGCTTGGAGTGAGACGGTATTCTTTAATCAAATCATAACCCGTATCTTTCAGATTACACATCAATGGGTTGTACCTATAGCCTGGTGTCTAAAGTTGATTTAATGAAATCTCAAAGCTATTCTGTATCAACTTTTCTATGCTAAACAGTTTGCTACATGACAAATGTTCTGTAAATGTCAGTGGGGTAACTTCTAACGTGATTCAAAGACAGTTACAGATGGTCCATGTAATCAGTTGCAAATGATGAGCTTAAAAAATAGTACTGTACACACAGTACTATCATAATGCCAGCTACTTAGTCGTCAAACTAATAGATTAATAACACCTGTGTACATGTCCACCTGCTTGAAGACAGTAATGATCTAAATCTTTTACATTTATAGCATTTAATAGTCTATTACATTTTAAATATATTTCTGATGGCCAAAAGTTTTAATGTATGTATTCTTAAGTACTGTAGTTTGAGTTTCAGTTTGAAAGATTTTATCAAATTAGAGGACCCTTCCATATCTCTTAGATAAGTTCCAGTGAAGAAGTTCCCAACAATTTGACAGTTTTGTTATTTTCTTCCCCTTACAAATGAGGAATTTTTACATTGTAATCAGTAGCAAGAGTTAATCAATTCTCCCACTGAATTGTTACAATGACATTTTAAAACTGTGAAACCTGATGTAATAGTTAATCTGAGCTCTGCTGAGGCTTCCTGATATGTAATTTAGAAGCCAACGTTAATACGTTTTCCAGTTTGGATAATATGTACTCTTTGCTATGAGATCCAGCTAAAGGAATTCACTGTTGCCTCACTGAACAGTGGTTAAGAGAACTCTGCTCTGCTTCCTTCTCAGTGTTTCATCTTAGTTACTTTTTGGAGCTTCAAGTCTCTCTTCTATGAAAAGAGTACAGTAACACCTATTCTCAGGTAGTTGTTGAAAGATTAAAGGAGAAGGTATGCAATGTATGCTCCAACATGTGTTTATCACATAACAGCAGATGATAATGATGGTGTCCTCTACATTGGATGCTGGGGAAGGATGAAATAAAGTATCTTTGATTACTAAATCTTTTCCCTTGTCTACCACACTGTCTTCCTTTGACATGAAAGTAAAAAGCTGCAATGTAAGCCTGAAACCTACCTAGGCCCCCTGCATTGGGAGAGCAGAGTCTTAGCCACTGGACCACCAGGGAAGTCCCAACTTTAATTTTAGATTGCCTATCACTTGCTGAAATGGATCTTAACTGTTACAGTAAGTCAACACCCTAAATCTTGGGAAAAGAAAGCACACTTTACTCTGCAGCACTGAGAAACCCATCAGTATTTCTGAGAAGGGGAGAATACAGTGTTCCTCAGTTTTAAGGTACTAATTTAGCATGGGGTAAAAGCCAAATCATAAAAGAGAAAATTTTTGTGAGAAGACTGGTAAAGCTGATATATGTATGTCCTGTAGGTATAAACCCTAAAACCATGTAACACTGAAACCAAGACAAGGATGTAAAATCTTGAAGGAAGACTGAGCAATATTTGGTAACTGGGTGTGGCATTTAAGAAGTTGTAGGAAGGATATAGATAAATGAGAAAGGGCATACAAGAAGATCCTCAAGTTTTCTAGATTGATGGTTTAGGATATGAAGTAGCATCTATAGAAATGAAAATCCCAAAAGGATAGACATGGATGAGCAGAGGAAGGAAGAAAGAGGAAAGCCAAGAATGTTATGAAAAGTTTAAGCTGACATTCGGGGAATCCAAGTGGAATTTTCTAGTGATATGCTGACAATCAGGGCAAGAGTTTGTGAAAGAAAAATTTTCAAAGATATATCCTAAGAAGCATCTCTAATAAGGAAACTTTAGGTGATGATGTCAGCACTGTTACAAGATAGTATGAGGCATATTTAACAGTTTATGTGAGCAAAAATTGGTTGGATCCACTTTTAAATTAAGTGAGCCATTATGAAATTTGCAATTCAACAAAGTGGTGGCTCAGATGGTAAAGAATCTGCCTGCAGTGCAGGAGACCCAGGTTTGATCTCTGGGTCAGGTAGATCCCCTGGAGTAGGAAATGGAAACCCACTCCAGTATTCTCGCCTGGAGAATCCCATGGACAGAGGAACCTGGTGGGCTATAGTCCATGGGGTCACAAAGAGTTGGACATGACTGAGTAACTAACATTTACTTAAAGTTTCTTGTTATTAAATATGTTAAAAAAATCATCAATTTAATGTGTAAAAAAAGCAATCAATTGGAATTGGCACCGCCAAGCTGGAAGTAGTTAGAGGCACTCCACCGACAGGAGCTAGGGGAGAAGACTTCTTTAGGGAAGGTCTGGAAGCAAAGAAAGGAAATTATTTGATTGGTTTAAAAAGATTTGATTGACTTAAAGCAATTGGTCATCTCCAGGTTTTGATTTCACAGCCTTGAGGCATTCACAGGTATAAATTTCAGGCTATTTTCATAGCATTAGAGCCACCTCAGTCTAATAACTCCTTGTTCAATTAATTTGACACCACAGATGCCAATACCAAGGAAAAGAGTGAATGCAACTGAAAGCTGAAGAGCAGTCAAAAAGACCTAGAGAAGTAAAATGTAGTGTCTCACTAGGTGTAATGATTCCACACTAAACTAGAAAACTGTAGTTACTACATCTAGTTATATGATGTTTATCACATGTATATTGCTCACTCTAGGTAAAGAACAATCTGTATTTGGTCTTTACTACTCTCTTCTGTTTACCGAAGATGATGATATTGCCATAAATTCTGGAACTAAATGGCTTTATCAAAAGTCTTGCTTATTAAGTAAATATTTTTTGCTGAATGTTATAAGGTAATGAGAAAAGTCCATTTGGTAAAATCAGTAAATCAGAAATTCCACAAGGCTATCTTAGTACTGTTGGGACTTGAAATGCCACTTTCATCCTGAGAAGATAAGGGAGCACCAAAAAAAAAAAAAAAAAAGGCAAGAGTCTAAAGCCATTCAGTTTATATTGCACAGTCCTCTACAGACTCGGCCCCAGGGGAAAACCATATAAAAGGTGTGACCATCCCACCTATCGTTAAAACCTTATACAGACAAGTGTGACTCCCTAGGCCTCTCAACAGGATGATCATGGCTCAGAGAAGAAGCTGAAGGTTTTTCCATACCCTAAGACTTTCCCAGCTTTATTCTGTGTACGTGCTTTGTATGTGTGTGGGAGAAGGAAATGGCAACCCACTCCAGTAATCTTGCCTGGAAAATCCCATGGACACAGTCCACAGGGTTGCAAAGAGTCTGACATGACTGAGCAACTTCACTTCACTTTATGTATGTGTATGTATGTGTGTGTGTGTAGAAATGGGAGTGGTTGCTTGGAATTATTTGTCAGCATAGAGTAACCTGCTGCTGCTGCTAAGTCAATTCAGTTGTGTCCGACTCTGTGTGATCGCATAGATGGCAGCCCACCAGGATCCCCCGTCCCTGGAATTCTCCAGGCAAGAACACTGGAGTGGGTTGCCATTTCCTTCTCCAACGCAGGNCTAGTCAAGGCTATGGTTTTTCCAGTGGTCATGTATGGATGTGAGAGTTGGACTGTGAAGAAAGCTGAGTGCTGAAGAATTGATGCTTTTGAACTGTGGTGTTGGAGAAGACTCTTGAGTCTCTTGGACTGCAAGGAAATCCAACCAGGAGATCAGCCCTGGGTGTTCTTTGAAAGGAATGATGCTAAAGCTGAAACTCTAGTACTTTGGCCACCTCATGTGAAGAGTTGATTCACTGGAAGACTCTGATGCTGGGAGGGATTAGGGGCAGGAGGAACAGGGGATGACAGAGGATGAGATGGCTAGATGGCATCACCTACTCAATGGATGTGAGTTTGAGTGAACTCTGAGAGATGGTGCTGGACAGGAAGGCCTGACATGCTGCAATTCATGGGGTCAAAAAGAGTTGGAAATGACTGAGCTACTGAACTGAACTGAACGTCCAAATTCTTCAAACAGACATTCGGGCTATTAATAATCTGTCCACCACGATTTACAATATTCTTGTAATTATCCTCCAACTTTATTATTCCCATCGTTAAATGTTAAGTGAGATCTTTCTCCATGTAGATCTCTTTGGGGGTTCATTTTGTATTCCTTTTCTTTTTAGCTGGACAAGATATGTTAGTGAAAAGGACTTGCTATAAGTAAACCTTTAGCAATATTGTGGCCAGCTATTGGGGTAGGGATGTGTTCTACAGCCCTATGGTTGGTTCTTAGTCTTTTATTGAGCCTTTGTCTCATTTAATAACCCATCTTGATCATTTAAGTTTACATTGAATGGAAAGAACTAGGTATTGCTTGAACATTATCCTCATTTTCTTGGATCTTTGGCAAGTCATTTTGTCTCTCTAAGCCTGTTTCCTGGTGATAGTAATATTACCTTGTAGAGATGTTTCCAAAATAAAATAATTCATGTAAGAGAATTTTGTGAATTCAAGGGCTACACCAGAATACAGGGTTAAAAAGTTGCCTTTTTGCAAACAGCTCCATGTATTAACATTTTAATGCCTACAAAGAAGTGTCAAAATTTCCTAACATTCTGCTGTTTGTTAAAGAATACCATCTAAGTTGTAAAAAATTTCCCCAATGGAATTCAAAACAACTACTTTGAAATTAAAAAAATGTAACCTATGAGTTTTTTCCCTCCATACTGGGCCATGTGCTAAAAAGACTTGATAAGCATATGGGTATCCATCCAGCTTGCACATGACCCCTCTGACACTGAATGTCACCCACCACAGACTATTCCATTTTCACAGCTTCCACTAATCAATCCTAGTTCCTCAAAGACTCACAGAATATTCCTAACTAACTGCCCCTCAAATATTTGACAAGAACAGTGAATTCCTCTTGCTAGGTTTTCAAATTTTTACCAATCTGACCATTGTGCATTGGATATTTTCAGTTTTTCTATTTTTCTCATGGTATCTAGAATAGAGCAGAGTATTCCAGATGTGGTATGAACTATAAGGAAAAAAAAAGTCACTTTCCTTATTCTAGGTCCTGTACTTCTATTAACGTGTCCTTGTGTGTATGTGTGCTAAATCACTTCAGTCGTGTCTGACTCTTTGCTTCCCCCATGGACTGTAGCCTGCCAGGCTTCTCTGTCCATGGGATTCTCTAGGCAAAAATACTGGAGGTGGGTTGCTGTGCCTTCCTCCAGGGGATCTTCCTGACCCAGGGATTGAACTCACACCTCTTACGTCTCCTGCATCAGCAGGTGGGTTCTTTACCATTAGCACCACCTGGGAAGCGCTAACATGTCCTTAGTTCACGTTCAAGTTTTAGTTAAAATCTTGACTTTTCTTTTTCTTTGCAATAGCTGGTGGCTGAGGTATACTGCCCCCGTTCTGTTTCCCCTAGTGGCTTTTTAAGGTTCAACTGCAAGAATTTAATCTATTCTTTGTAGATTTTGTCCTGTCAGATGCAAAAGTGAAAGTGTATAGAAAACATTTTTGTTTCCCAACTTTTCATTTCATGTGAAATCTGTCCTAACTTCTTCCCTGTCCTTAGACTATGTAAAACCAAGAACAGCGCTCCTGTATCGCCAGTATTGGCTTTCTTTGTACTTGAACTAATGTGTGTGGGTTTCTGGTCTTTGCACCCAAAACAGCTGTTGCTGGCCTTAACCTGACTAGGGCTGACTTTATTCATCCCCAGTCTGCAGGACTGGAGGCCAGAATAAGGAGCTGTCTCAAACTGAAAGATCAAGAATTGTGGAAGCATTGACTACACAACTGCTTGAATAGAAGAAAGTACTGCAATTTTCTGTCTCTTGTACTGAAATGGAAGCAGCTATGTGTAAAAGAATCAAGTATGGGGAGGCAGGGAATGAATGAAGGTTGAGGTGCAGGGAAGCAACTCCACTGGCCTTGGAGTTGGGGAACGTTGATTATTATCTTAATTCTGCTGCATTCAAAGTATGTGACACTGAGCTAGTCACAGCCTTCTCAGCCTTTGGTTTTTTTTAATATGTAAAATTTAAAGACTTACATGGATTACATATGATATCTAATGTCTTTTCAGCTTAAATGTCAGCTTTCGGTGTAGCTCTGCACCACTTTGCCATTGCCCGTAGCAGCCCTTTTTATCCTTGCTTTTGTTTCTTTGTCTGAAAGATATTTCTCCCCAAGTTCTGGAGATAGCCAGGACTGTCACGGTGTGTGACTGTGGTTCCTAGATTCAGAACCTTTCCTCCCCCTCTCTAACCATGTTATGTACAGGTACAAGCCCGAACATATGTAAGCTTTTTTTGTTCTTTGACTTTAGACAAGTTCATTTCTGCTTTCTCAAATCTTCCCAGGCCTAAAGTGAAATCTAGGGTCAGAGGGAAAGATGTATGGAGGGAACATCTTTTCAGGAGAAAACAACAGACTTGAGTTATTCAATCAGAAACAAGCTTAAGGAGATTTTGAGGCACGAATCCAATTCTTGATGATTGATTAGGGCTTCCCTGGTGGCTCAGATGGCAAAGAATCTGCCTGCAGTGCAGGAGACCCATGTTTGATCCCTGGGTTGGGAAGATCCCCTGGAGGAGGGAATGGTAACCCACTCCAGTATTCTTGCCTGGAGAATTCCATGGAAAGAGGAGCTTGGTGTACTACAGTCCATGAGGTCACAAAGAATCAGACACAACCAAGTGACTAACATTTCACTTCATTTTCAATTCTTAATTGGTGGCTCAGCGGTAAAGAATCTGCCTCCCAATGCATGAGACACAGGTTCGATCCCTGGGTCAGGAAGAACCCCTGGAGTAGGAAATGGCAACCCACTCCAGTACTCTTGCCTGGGAAACCCAAGGACAGAGGAACCTGGTGGGCTATAGTCCATGGGGTTGCAAAAGAGTCAGACAGGATTTAGTGACTAAACAACAACAAAATTCTTGATAAAGTACTTGTTTTTGATTTTTTTGGTTTATTTTTATGGTTTTGATTTTTTTAATACTTAGATTTTATAGTTAAGCAAAAATGACTTACTATCTTTTACATACATATTAATGTGTATGCTTTAGTATTTTTACATAATTTTAGAATAGATTAATACAGAAACACATTATCAAATTCAGAAGATACAAGAAGGCATACATACCATTTCATCTACGCTTACTGTTTTCTGGATATTTATTTTCCCCTCTAGGAAGGAATCACTACTTATACTAGCATTAAAAAAAGTTATTTATTTATTTGGCCTGCTAAGTCTTAGTCATTACATACGGGATCTAGTTCCCTGACCAGAGATTGAGCCCAGACCCTCTACTTTAGGAATGAGGAGTCTTAACTGCTGGACCATCAGGGAGGAGCCACAGTTTTTTTTTTTATTTTTTATTTTTAATGAGACCTTTGAAAGATATTTTTATCCATGCACAATCACACATGAATTCATGCACACATGAATATAGTCATAAATATAAAGACTGCTATAATTATGAAATTGTTATAATTTTTTTCCCTTATGGCAACATATTATGTAATAAAGCATCTTCACCCACTTCCCAATAAGGCTTGGCTCTGATTACTATAGCAGCATTTGGTGAGCTTCCTGCTTTATTTAACCAGCTTTATAGTATTTCATTGTTTGGGCGTATCAGAATTGGCTTATTTAGTTTTCTATTGCAGTTGCAAGTAATATTCTTTTACCTTTGTTGATTTGTACATGTATATATCCATCCATAGGACTGGTTTCTAGAGATAGACTTGCTTGGTCAAAAGGCAGGCATATGTGTGATCTTGATGGATGTTTCTAAATTTCACCCCCCAATATAAGGGTTGCTTTTATTTATATTCCCACAGGCAGTATGAAAGGGCCTGTTTTCCCTACACTCTTTCCAACACAGTGGAAAACTTTGGGGTTTTGCCAATTTTGTAGATGAAAGGCGGTATCATTGTTTTAAATTGCATTATCTTCCTGTGAGTGTGGTTGGTTATCTTTTCATGTGTTTAAGGACTATTTGTCTTTCCATTTTTATTAAGTATCTGTTAATATAATTTGCCAATACCTATATTTCTATATAGGTATCATAAAGACAAGTTTGATCAGGTTATTTTGAATTCTGTAAAATAAAAGCCAAGTAATGGTCAGAAGTCAAAATAGAAGGTTTTTAATCTTAAAATAATTAAAGAGAAAAGATTTGAAACAATTTCTGTTGATCATCTTCCCTTCAGCATTTCATTCTCTGTCTTCTTTTTCCTATTCACCTCTATTCCTTCTCTCTCTTAACTGTTTGTAAGATTTTAAGTATATGTAGTATATCTATTTACTGAGCACAGTTTTGTGATCTGTTTCCTTATTGGGTAAAAAGAAAAAATAATTAGGTGATTCTACATTCAGTTCAGTTCAGTTGCTCAGTCATGTCCGACTCTTTGTGACCCCATAAACTGCAGCACGCCAGGCCTCCCTGTCTATCACAAACTCCCGGACTTCACCCAAACCCATGTCCATTGTGTCGATGATGCCATCCAGCCATCTCATCTCTGTCGTCCCCTTCTCCTCCCGCCCTCGATCTTTCCCAATATCAGGGTCTTTTCAAATGAGTCAACTCTCTGCATCAGGTTTCCAAAATATTGGAGTTTCAGCTTCAACATCAGTCCCTCCAGTGAACACTCGGGACTGATCTCCTTTAGGATGGACTGGTTGGATCTCCTTGCAGTCCAAGGGACGCTCAAGAGTCTTCTCCAACACCGCACTTCACAAACATCAATTCTTTGGTGCTCAGCTTTCTTTATAGTCCAACTGTCACATCCATGCATGACTACTGGAAAAACTATAGCCTTGACCTTTGTTGACAAAGTAATGTCTCTGCTTTTTAATATGCTGTCTAGTTTGGTCATAACTTTTCTTCCAAGGAGCAAGCATCTTTTACTTTCATGGCTGCAGTCACCATGATACTACATTTATTAAAAGATAAATTAAAGATATGATTTTTTGTGTGTGTGTTGGAGATTTTAGTTGGAAGCAACAGAAACAATGGATGATTTGAACACAAATGGAACAGCTCTAGAATCTGTGGCAGGCATTTAACTAGGTTGCTGATCTGTGAATAGTGGTTTGAGTCAAGTCACAGAACTCTGAGTCTGTCACAGTCATTGAGCGTGGCTTGATCACTCCTGATGATAGACCCTGGGGGCCGCTGCTGGTACCGCTTCTCCTTCACCCTGGAAGATGAATGTGGCTGATACTGGTTTCTCTAGCTTAAATTTAGAGCACTCCTTGCATCTTTGGCACCGCAGCTTCTGATTTAGTTTGTCTAAGCTTTGTTTGGTCTGTGATCTGTTTGTGGTGTCTATGTGCTAACTTGAGGGAAGCTATGGAATCCAGTATCAGGCATGGTCACCTTCTAAAGTCAAAGACAGGCTCAAATAGTAAAATGAGGCTCCATCATTGAAAGGGTGCTTAGATTCTGTATGGCCAAAAAGATTGGCAGTCATCAGCAATTCTCACTTGCTTTTCTTCTCTGGGCAGAGGTCTTCAAAAGATGGCCTACTTGAAAATCAATCTGATACACTATTTCTTCTCTTGGCCTGAAATGTTGAGGGCGAAGGAGGAAAATAATTGGTTCCCTCTTTGCATAGCTTGGTCAGAGTTTGGCTGAGAAAGGAAAGCGGAGGTTACAGGTCAAGAAATAGCTGCCCAAGCCAAAATTTATGCAAAGCCAGAGTTTATGCCTGAAAGTACCAATTTTTAATCCTTCCTTCACAATACTCTGATATTAAAATTACTTCCATCTGCTTACTTTTTCTCAAAAATTATTTAATACATTTATAATTTCTCCATGAAAGTAACAAATTTATTGTTTTTCTATCTTCTGGAATTTCAATAACTAAGGTAGAGCTAGCTGTAAAGATACACATGGCCTAAAAAGTGAATATAATTCATTTTCCTCAGGCTAATTGCACTAGTTTGTTAGGGCTGCTACAAGCAAGGACCACAGACTGGGTGGCTTAAAACAACAGATCTGAACCTCTTGCAGTCCAGGAGACTGGGAGTCCAGGTTCGCTAGAAGTCCAAGGTCAAGGCATCTGCGGGGTTGGCTCTTTCTGTGGGCTGAAAGGGAAGGCTCTGTCCCAGGTTTCTCTCCTTGGCTTGTAGATGGCTGTCTTCCCTTGGTGTCTACACTTCGTTCTCCCTCTGTTGGTGTCTCTGCACCCACATTTATCATTTTTATAAGGACAACAGTTATACTGGATTAGGGTCCATTCAAATGACCTCATTTAACTCACTTATCTCTATAAAGATCATATAGCCACATACGGTCGCTACAGATTGGAGTGCTACAGATGCGGACTGCGACGTTTGAATTTTGAGAGGGACACAATCAACATTAATCCCGTTGCTAATCTTAATAAAATTTTGTGTTTAAGAGAGGAGGAAAGGAGACTGTAAAAGACTCCTTTGGCCGTATTGGCTTCTAATTTGAGAAGCTAGTAGTGCCAAGGGCCAGGAGTCTGAGATAATGGCATTTCCAAACGTGAGCAGGCCTGAGAAGACCTCTCAGTATGCAATCTACGGGAGTGCCGTTTTAAAAGAATAATTTGCAGACATGATCTAGGCAATTACATATATGTAGAATTTGGTAGGTATGCGTCCTGTGTATGCAGCACTAGAAACATTTTGTGTGTGTGAGAGACAGCTTCTCTAATTTGCCCTAGGTGCTAAAACTTAATCTGAAAACAATTTGATATTACAATAGAACTTAATCCTGCTATTTTTACTGAATTTTCCTTTGATTATAGGAAATCATAGATCAATACAAAATCTCAAAACTCATCAGTATTTTCATATGAATCCATCCAATTGAATAAAACCAACTTTTTGGAGCACCTAAATTTAAAGCAAAATGCAGTAAAGAAATGTACTAAAGCCAGAAAATTTTTATGGAATCTTCTCTAATTCTTCTGTCTTATCTATCTCAGAGGACACAAAAACAATAGTATAAACTACATAAAACTCTACAAGTCCAAGGTATTTTAATCAAACTATGAGTAAAGCCTCTCTTTTGCTTTTAGGCTACTGAGACATCTGGCAAATACTTTATGGGTCTCAAGCACCTCAGAAATAAAATGAGGATGATCGCGGAGATGTTGCAAAGAATTGATAGTATAAACACTTAATGCCAAATGTTATTAAATAGCTTTATTAAAATTATGGCCTGAAGGTTTTAAAATAGATTGTAGTTTGAGACAGTTGACTCTCACCTGAGTCTCCTTTGCACTTAGTCTAAGTTTTTTAGGTTTCTACCATATTCCAAATTGCATGTATATTTCACATCTTTGGCAAGTTATACCTATTTTATGCCATACTCTGCACTGAACTCATGGGAAGAATGTGTTCTGTTCATTTTCCTTTTCTTTGAGGGCTTCCTGCTTTCCATGTTGCTGAATAAAGGAGTCACTGTAAACATTATCTTGGAAACACTTGAATGTGAACGAGCAAAGTAACCACATGATGGCAGTATGTTAAAGGAATAAAGAGTCCTTCACTTCAAGCCATCGTTTTAACTGAAAAACATCTATATGATCAAAGAGCAAAACCTCAAATCTACCTACTTAGTGAAACCTTTATCCTAGCTGATTTTTACTGATGCAGGAACTGAGGGTAAATGACGGTTTCCAGATTTCAAAAACAGCAAGGATTAAAAGAGCTCTGAGTTCCGAGCTTTTAAAATAAAACCAGACAATCAGGCTGTGACTCACCCTTCAAACTGAATGATTTGGGGTAACAAGTAAGGGAATTATTTGGCTAATTGTACAAAGAAGAATAATTTATAGATTGTGCCTAATTTTACTGTCGAGTAGTTATATAAGACAGTTGCTCTGCTGATTAAATTGAAAAACCTCTCAGTTACATACATGCATGCGTTACTTTTGAATGAATAGCCAAAACACTGCAACAATGAATTTGAACTACAATTTTGCCTTGTAGTCTGTGACTAAGGATTTTTATTTCATCAGCAAACAGATTAGTCAACATTTGAAAACCTCCAGCTGCTTGATAATTGCCCAAGGAATGAGAGAGAGCCAGAGGCAGGTTCTTGTACTGGAAAAGTCTAGGTGTGATTAACAATATCATCAGACAAGTCTTTCAAACTCTTGGTTCTCTTTTCTTTTTCACTGGTTTTGTTTTCAGCCAGGATTTCTTTTGTGATGGTGAACATCACTCCAAGTTGCATTTAGTTGGAGGTTTAGCTCGTTCAAAAGAAAGGTGTTTTTCCCATAGTTTCAGCAGAATCTCTGGGGCTGGCTCCCATTGGCTGGTCTTGGATACTTACAAATTCCTGAACCAATCACAGTGGCAGGGAGGAATGAGACACTCTGACTTGCCTGTTCAGTCATAGGCACTCAACTGGACCCAGAATGGACTCACTTTCCTCTGCACTAATAACATGGCCTGAGAATGCAAGAACAGAGGTTTCCCAAAGGAAAATCAGGATTCTGTTACCAAAATAAATGGGAAGGGATATTAGGCAGATTGTTGTTTAGTAGCTTAGTCTTGTCCAACAGCTCCAGTACTCTTGCCTGGAAAATCCCATGGACGGAGGAGCCTAGTAGGCTGCAGTCCATGGGGTAGCTAGGAATCAGACATGACTGAGCGAGTTCACTTTCACTTTTCACTTTCATGCATTGGAGAAGGAAATGGCAACCCACTCCAGTGTTCTTGCCTGGAGAATCCCAGGAACGGGGGAGCCTGGTGGGCTGCTGTCTATGGGACCACACAGAGTCAGACACGACTGAAGTGACTTAGCAGCAGCAGAAGCATGTCCAACAGACCCCATGGACTGTAGCCCACCAGGCTCATCTGTCCATGGGATTTTCCAGGCAAGAACATTGGAGTGGCTTGCCATTTTCTTCTCCGGAGGATCTTCAGTCTCTTGCAAGTCTCCTGCTTTGCAGGCTGATTCTTTACCGCTGAGCCACCAGGGAAGATAAACAGTAGCTGTTCACTAAAAGAAATTTAAAAGATGCAGTCCCTGCTCTCAAGAACCCTACACACTTGAAAAGAATCACAAACTGAAGAAGTTTGATCATCAACATTATCTTTAAAGTCACTTTAGAGTTTTGGAAATACTTATTTCTTGCAATCCTTAAAAGAAGTGTTTCAGGTCAGTCCTGTTTTGTGATTAAGGACAAAGAGAAACATAAACATTAAATTACTTAACTGCTGCTTAGCACGTCCAACACAGAACTTACATCAAAATAGAAACATATTTATATTTTCCCAGATGACAGTAGCTCTACCTGTGTATAACACCAGGGCATGCTTGTGTGTGTGTGTGCTTAGTCGCTCAGTCGTGTCCCATTCTTTGCAACGCTATGGACTGTAGCCTGGCAGTCTCCTCTGTCCATGCGGATTCTCCAGGCAAGAATACTGGAGTGGGTTGCCATGCCTTCCTCCAGAGGATCTTCTAAAGCCATTATGGGTAGTTATTTGTGAGTAGAAAATACGCTCATATTATAGGATCTGTTTGCATGTGCTCAGTTGTGACCCCATGGACTGTGGCCCGCCAGCCTCTTTTGTCAACGGAATTTTTCAGACAAGAATACTGGAGCAGGTTGCCAGGAACCCAGGGATTGAAAATACGTTTCCTACATTGGCAGACAGGTTCTTTATCACTGTGCCACCTGGGAAGCTCCCATACATTATATGATCTAATATGTAATAATCAAGCTGTGTTTGACATAAGAAATACCACCTAGCACAGTGTTTTCTCAAATTGTGGTCTGCCTACAGAGTAATTTCCTTGAGTGTTTGTGATAAATACTAATTCAAGGGCTTCATCCTTCAGACTTCCTGAATCAGAACCTCTAGAGATGAGGTCCTAGAAATTAATGTTTTTAAGCCAGAGGCTCACATGAGTTTTATGCACCATGATGTTTAGGAATTTCTGACTTAACACATTTAATTGCACACAGCCTTAGTGATCTAATAGTTATAGGAATGAAATCAGAGATCTGCAGGATTCCACTCAGTCCTTCCTTTAGGTTTTGCCTCTTAGTCTGGTCATATTTCTCTTTTTATTCTCTTCCCTCTAAATTAAAATATTCATAAATTAGAAAGACAAAGAATTATGCCATCATTTCATCTAATTTGTGATATTCTAAATTAATCAGTGAATGAGTATCAGTTTTTGTAGCAAATACCATAAAATAAAAACTTAGAATTGGAAAGGAAATTAGCTGAGTGGTTCTTAGTGGTTCTTATCTGAGTGGCTCAGATAAGGAAACCCATTTCCAGGAAACTAAAGTGACTTACTTAGCTAGGCAGTTGGTATGGATGGTCCTTTTGAAACTACTCATTTTTAAATGACTATCTCATTTGGGGAAATCGTCATAAAATTCAGTTAGCATTTAGAATTAAAACCTAGCTTTAGTTACATTTAATTGTGTGCACACTAGAGCATAGAATTCAATTTTGGAATCCTGAACCATATTTTATTACTTGTCTTTATGAATAGTTAATGGACATTTGCTATTCCTATGCATGTATTCCTCATTATATGCCCACAGTGGTAGGAGTAAGTACTTGTATTCCCATTTGATAAATGAAGAATCTGAGGCATGTATAGATTAGAAGTAGGAACTAGGAAACAGGAGGTCAAGGATTTCCTGGTAAGGCCAGCAGGCCTTGTTTTCTAAGATGAACTAGTTAAGCTGAGTTGGAGATGGAAGACAATGACTGGTGTATGTTAATTTTCTTGACAGGAATTTTCCATGATGCAGTATAGCTAAGCTTTGGATTTGTGATGTTGGCCTGGCCACTGTGGCGGCCTCCATTTTGTGAGTCCAGATGTATGGGTTAACTTTATCAATATAATATCACCATGTATTACTTTTGCTTCATGATTTTTAGCTTACCTTACTTTGCTTTTAATTTTCCTTGGTGTTCTTACAGTTTATTTTCTTCTGCTTCATCTTTTCATCCTATACTTTCTTTTAGAGCAAAATCACTTCCATTTTATTATACTACTCTAATTTTAACAGTTACTAAAAATGAAGAAGATTCAAGTTAGTCACTTTTTATATTGTATTACTTTGGCAAAAACAGCCTTTTCCCTGTTTTATTTCTCTTCAGATTGAGGCAGTTTGACTAACTTGGTTTGTTCAAACTGAAGGACAAGAGGAAATAAATCTGGGTGTTCGGCATAAAAAGAGCTAATGACAAAGACATTTTTAGGGACGGAGCTTTTTGTCTTTCCTAGGTTATTCTTCATGTCTTTTTGATATCTCTGTTCTCTGGTTCTTATCTTTAAAAGACAGCTGCATTACCCCAGGCATAAATCAGAAGAGAAAAGCCAGTTACCCAGCAAAGCTAGGCCTGGAGGGAGGATGAAAGGGAATAAGCCTCCAGAGAAGGAGAAAGGAAGAATAAAGGACCCCTGGAGAGTCCACTGGGCCAAACACAACAAACAGGCCGGTGAGCACAGACAGAACAGAGGCACTGACTAGGGAAGAAAAAGATGACGCCTTTGATGCCTCATAACCAGAAAAGAAGATCCCAGCCGAGTGACACGTATGCCTTGGGAACAACTCTGTCCCGGAAGTACAAGGCGCATGCCCGCGATTCATGGAGTACATGGGAGGTAAGGGCTCAATTCCCGGGCACAAGACCAAACAGGAAAAGAGGGAGAAATGTGCTAATTGTAAATCAAGGTTACATAACGTAGGAACCACACTGTATTTTTCCACAGTGCTGCAGTTAAGAATTAATAGAGGAAATATTTGTTTTCTTGGAGAATATATTGAAGACACCTTTATTTAAGATTATATGCATCAAAAATTTTTTCAAAATTTATGTGTACACACAAATTTGGACTTCCTGACTTAACCAGTTAGTTTATTTAAAAACCTGTAAACAAAGAACTCATAAAACACTCATTAAAATTTAGCTGATTATTTGACACCAGATAGCTAGCCTTGCATTTTTCCATTTTTTAGTCAGCTGATAGAAATCATATAAACATAGTTTAATTTATGCAAACTTAGCTGAAAAGTTAAGTTGATTAATATCAATTTCAGTTAATGTTTTCATGTTTTGAAAGTTTGTTTGGCATCAACAGAGCTTTTAAAAAGTTGAAGCTCTGTGTGAGGAAAATAAAAATCCACTATGAGGCTTGCTTGCTATTACTGTTGTCAGCTCATTCATATTTTAACATCCTCTTACTCTATGGTATTCGAAACTGGATTATTTTCATGCAGGTAAATAAAGGTGATGAGGTGGTAGAGGGGGGATGCTAGTGGTTTTGTGATGGCAAAGAAAATGTATTTATGAACTAATTTAAACGTACACATTTTTAGACACCTATTACAGCTGGAAGGCAATGGCACCCTGCTCCAGTACTCATGCCTGGAAAATCCCATGAATGGAGGAGCCTGGTAGGCTGCAGTCCATGGGGTAGCTAGGAATCAGACACAGCTGAGCGACTTCACTTTCACTTTTCCCTTTCACGCATTGGAGAAGGAAATGGCAACCCACTCCAGTGTTCTTGCCTGGAGAATCCCAGGGATGGAGGAGCCGGGTGGACTGCAGTCCATGGGATCGCTAAGAGTCAGACAGGACTGAGTGATTTCACTTTCCCTTTTCACTTTCATTCATTGGAGAAGAAAGTGACAACCCACTCCAGTGTTCTTCCCTGGAGAATCCCAGGGATGGGGGAGCCTGGTGGGCTGCCATCTATGGGGTCACACAGAGTCAGACACGACGGAAGTAACTTAGCAGCAGCAGCAGCACAGCTAGAAATACAACTTCAGGTACTTTAATGGTACTGGTCTTGATTTGTCCTGCTTCTCACAACTCCGCTTAAATCTACCACTTCATCTCTGTGCATTTCTTTTCTCTTAGTTGATGGCTAATGGACATTACACACTTGATAATCCCCAAAGAAACGAAACTAGAAGGACCTTAAAGAAGCATAAAAATTCAACTCTGAGCTGTGAACACACACACACATACCAGAAACCAAAGGAATTTAGGGAGAAGCTGTGAAGTATGCATCAGAAAAAAAGCTATGGAATATATTAAGGTAGAACTTAGTTTTACAGAATATTCTTGAACAGAAACTATTGTAACTGCTATGCTATCAGGCAATACTGAGTCTGAATAAAAGCAATTATATGAATATTTTAAGACTATAGATACTTCCTTATGTATAGGGTTTTTAAAAAATTAGTTAAAAAAACTTTTGCACCATATGAATACAGTGCAAAAATTCAAGAATTATATTAAGAGGAAGCCACTAATCCCCTATCACAAACTCCTACTTCATCACTCCTGACTTTCACCCACCAAATTCTTCCCCCCTGGAGGCAACTACAGTTAATATATTTTGTGTATTGTCCAGAGATGTTATGTGGAAAATTTCAAACGCTCTATTTTGTCTCTTGGTTGAAACTTAAGAACTTCAGTTTTCCATTGACTTAAACAGCAAAGTGGAATTCTAGTCCTTGGTTCTGACATGGAAATGACTTCCATATCAGTCCAGACAACTGAGAATTTGCTGATTATGCCAGGCGGTCCCCATTCTGTCTTAGAGAGAGTTCTTTTCTCTCTCAACAAGATAAATAGACAACTCCTAGGAAGCTGTCCTCCCTTAATGGGTCCTATTTCATTAGTTCATTACCAAGGAATTACAGCTGATCCAAACGAAAATGTAAAATGAATGTGATTTACTTGTATAGTTTGAATGATATGAGTGACCTGGACTGTGAAAAGAGACAGATTACTCTTTGTTTTTTATTGTTATAACCAAGCTTTCCTATCTGTATTGGGTGAATTATCACCAGCCACCTGAAAATACACTAATTAAAAAAAAACAAAACAGGGAGAAGCTATGCATTTTCCTCCTTGCAGAGTGCTGATAAATTTATATAACTATCTTGTCTGTATAAAATACCTATTATTAATAATTCAGCACTAGATCTTTTTCTTTAAACAATGATGATGTCACAAAAATAGCTATAATTTGCAACCATTTAAAACTTACTAAGATAGCATGGCAGAAAGTCTTTATCAAAATATCCATGGTTCCTATAATGCCAAAGTTTTGTTTTGATATTTATAGCAGATAAATGCCAGTACTGTGTTCTCAATGCAATAAATGTGAGATTAAATTGGAATGACAAACAAGCTATGATGACAGTTAATGATGGAAACACTCTCTGGTATTCCCTGCTGCCATCTAAATTGGTCCACATAGCAGTCCGACAGGTGGTTTGCTGGGTGCAAATTGTTGTTATTGTATAGTCACTGAGTCCTGTCCAATGCTTTTACAACCCCTTGGACTTTAGCCTGCCAGACTCCATTGTACACAGAATTCTCGAGGCAAGAATACTGGAGGGAGTTTCCATTTCTTTCTTCAGGGATCTTCCCTACTCAGGGATCAAGCCTATGTCTCTTGCATTGGCAGGCAGATTCCGGACTACTGAGCCACTTGGGAAGAAAGACTGCTGGGTGCAAATAGGACCATTCAAATTTGGCAGAACAGTTACAAAGTGATGGTATTCAAGATGAGAATCTCATACCTCAGAAAGTATCCTAATTGTATTGCTGCTGCTGCTGCTGCTGCTAAGTCGCTTCAGTCGTGTACGACTCTGTGCAACCCCATAGACGGCAGCCCACCAGGCTTCCCCGTCCCTGGGATTCTCCAGGCAAGAACACTGGAGCGGGTTGCCATTTCCTTCTCCAGTGCATGAAAGTGAAAAGTGAAAGTGAAGTCGCTCAGTCGTGTCTGACTCTAGCGACCCCAAGGACTGCAGCCTACCAGGCTTCTCCGTCCATGGGATTTTCCAGGCAAGAGTACTGGAGTGGGGTGCCATTGCCTTCTCCGAATTGTATTGCTAGTTATGAATAACTATGGCCTTAGCATGTGCCAGCAGGAAATCACAAGAGTCTAAACCTGTTCAATACTTATTTTCCTAGGTCAACTATCATTAAAATGTTCATTTGTCATTACTTATAAATTAAATTTAAGTCTCTGAGGATAAAAGTCTTTTTTTCTACCTTCTAAATTGAAATTTTATTTTAATGCTATAAACAGACATTTTTTAAAAAATCAAGTTTTTCACAAGGTTTATCATTTAAAAACAGCAGTCTTCTCCTCCTTCCTTCTCCTGATTATTGTTCCTCAAAAACTGCTTTCAACTTTTAGATCTTTTACCTGGTATTTATAAATAACATTCATGTAGTACTATTTTGTTCAATTTATTATTATTGATAAATTCTTATTTCTAACCTCTGCACTCCTGTCCTTCAAACACGAAGTTATCCTTTCTTTGTCCTATTATAGCTACAGTTCCTCTTTGCCAAACCAATATTCAATGTTTATTATTATCTCATTTAAATCTCATTTACAGCTGACCCATGTAGTATATTATAGGGGAGGAAAAATGTTTTCCTTGACCCTTTTGATTGAGTCTGAAAGTTAAACTGACAAAGACAGATTAATAGGAGGAGGAAAGCATAATTTATTTAACACGTTTTACATGATACAGAGACCTTCATAAAGAAATGAAGATCTGAAGAACTGGTTAAACCTGAATGGTTTTGCTAGATCTGATGAAGAATGGACAGCTGTGAAGAAATGTGATAGGACAAAGGGTGTGAAGTCAGTGAAATGACAGGGAAAACTTAGCAAGACTTGTTCATCTGGATTCTGGGTCCTAGAGAAAAGGATGTTCCTTTCCTATAGGTATAAGGAGGGTACCTCTACAGTAAGGATCATGTGACTTGCTTTAGGGGAAAGGGGCAGGAGAAGGTCAAAGAGACCCTCTTGCTTATTCAGTTTTCTCAGATTCTTTCAACTTACAATATTAAATATGTCAAGGTGCCCTATTTTGGGGTCTCCTGAGCTCCATCAACACAATGATTACAATTACTTTCCTCTATAATTTTGTTGTCTAGACAGTTATACTTTCTTCTTTTTATTTTTTGGATTAATTTTCCATATGCTTATGTCTAATTCATCCTGTATTTCTTTAGAAAGCGTTACCTTCCTCTTAATATATTCTAAAAGAGATGGAAAGAATATACAGAAGAACTGTATAAAAAAGATCTTCATGACCTAGATAATCATGATGGTGTGATCACTCATCTAGAGCCAGACATCCTGGAACGTGAAGTAAAGTGAGCCTTAGGAAGCATCACTAAGAACAAAGCTAGTGGAGGTGATGGCATTCCAGTGGAGCTATTTCAAATCCTAAAAGACAATGCTGTGAAAGTGCTGCACTAATATGGCAGCAAATTTGGAAAACTCAGCAGTGGCCACAGGACTGGAAAAGGTCAGTTTTCACTCCAATNGTCAGGGTTAATGCCCTGTTAATGTCAGAGGAGTTGGTGAATGTCATGAAACAGTAAAACAGACAGATTCTGGTTTTGGGGTAGATGCTTGAGAAAGCCTAGGGAGCCCATTGAGTCCTGAAGCCTTGCTTAACAGTTCTCTTCCGCATGACCTTGTCATGGGTGGGATTTCCCGTGGCAGCTCCTGGTACCATGAGACTAAAGAGACAAGTCATCTGGCTCCACACACCCAAGATATGATGTTGGGACCAGCATGGGAAAACTGCCACAGACATTTCAGTTCAAAAAGGGGGAAAGTGGAAGTCACAAAGGAGTTCTGTCTAGAGCCCTTCTGGGGTCCCCCCAGACAAAGACTGGAAGTTCCTTGGTTGGATTCCAATGTCTGGAATGACTGAAGACCTTCTCCAGGACTTTTGGCTCCCTCCTCTGAGCCCTTGGCTTCACTCTCTGATTCGTCCTTCCTTTTTTCATCACAGGAAGCATGTTTTGCCGGTGAGTTTTCTTAGCTTGCTTCCTGTAAGTAGAAAATCAGGGGTTCAATGACCTCTTTTTACTTTGCACCATCTCTGTCCCTATGAATATCTTTGCCGATATAATTCTCTCAAATCTTTCTGGACATTCTGTGAGGCTCATTGGGGTTCACTCTGTGACAGAGCCACCATCACACATCCTTTTCTACTTTTCTTTGCCCATTGTTTTCAATCTATCCTTTTGAAATTTGTACCTCTTGCTTCCCACTATTCCCGATTATCCTTCTGTTCTTTCTCTATGGCATTTATTATCATCCAATATAAATTTTACTTAAAAAAAAATTTATTGTCTGTTCACTCATTTTCTACCCCAACTATAATTTAAGCTGCAATTGGCCAGTGAATTTTGCTTGTTTTGTTCACAGTGATCAGAACAGTGTCTGACACATACAAAATAAATACTGAATAAATGACATAATTTCAAAAAGGATTTGAAGAGTTTCAAAACAGACATTCATCTTCTGTGAAACTTTGTGACATATAGAAATATGTGAAAGAGCATTTGTTCAGGAAGCAGAATCAATAGAGATGACTTTGGATGCCCTAATAGGATTAAAAAATTAAAATCTCCTCCAATGTACACATATATGCACACAGACAAAAAAAAAAACAAAAAACTTAACAATAAGGAACACCACTACTATCACAAACGCACTCACACACAGACTGAAACATAGACTTTTCAATACATTATTGTGAATAATTAACAACTCCCTAAAGAGGAAAGAGATATGNTATGCACACAGACAAAAAAAAAAACAAAAAACTTAACAATAAGGAACACCACTACTATCACAAACGCACTCACACACAGACTGAAACATAGACTTTTCAATACATTATTGTGAATAATTAACAACTCCCTAAAGAGGAAAGAGATATGTTATCAAAGTTGAAGTTACATTATAGAAATTAGAGTAATATATAACTTATTGTGTAAGTGTAAATATTTATAATTATAACTCATCATTTTGTTCATATTGGACTATGCTAATTATTTTTTCTCTAGTGTATCTTCAATATGACCATTTAATGATCTTTGTTTTGTGCTTATAAAAGTCTTATGAAAGTCTGTAAAACACCATCTCTTGTTCTCCAAATTTTCAATTCCTGATTGATTTGTTTGGTTAAAAGACTTGAGTAGAAAAGTCTATTTTTAAGCTCTTGATCTTGGAATCAGTAATAGATATTTTGCTTTCATGGAAGCTACAGAAAATTGAGGTGTTTTTTTTTTTAATTAATTTATTTTTTTTTAAATTTTATTTTACAACACTCTATTGGCTTTGCCATACATCGACATTTGAAGCTACATTTTTTTCTTCTCCTAGAAGAAAAATCATACCTGAGAGGGAAGATGTCAATCACACTGTATTTTTCTCAGAGTCTGAGTCCCTCCTCAGAATCCAGCTAGGTGGGGGTAAGAGAAGGGTGCGGCCCTGAGCTGTCCATGCTGGAGAAGCTCTTCATGGGGTTGCTGCATTTCAAGGCTGCCCCACAGGACTGAGTTCCCTCTCAGCCACTGATCTCTGCATGAGTCAACATCTCAGAACATTTCAAGGCTGCCCCACAGGACTGAGTTCCCTCTCAGCCACTGATCTCTGCATGAATCAACATCTCAGAAGGTGTTTGCCATATTTCTGAAAACAGTAATGGGCACATTGATTCCATTGATGGACAATGTAAACTTGTTTGAGCATCAACCCGTGGCTGAAGTACAAGCTTCTTATGGGAAAGAACCTCACTTCGTAGAGCTTCCTGAAGGGAACTTACAGGTATGTTCAGGTTGCTAGAGAAGACTGATGTTGGGAATACCCTGGTGGCCTAGTGGCTAGGATTTGGGCTTTTACTGCCTTCCCAGGTTTGATCCCTGGTCAGCAAACAGATTCTGTAAGCAATGCAGCATGGCCAAAAAAGAAAAAAAAAAAAAATGATGTCAAAGCTCCCGCTAATCCACCAGCTCTTTTAGGAAGTATCCTCCACTGTCAGACGAGGTATGGGCTGAATTTTGTCCTCCACCAACTTCATGCATTAAAGTCCTAACCTCCCCTCCCCACACCGTACCTCAGAATGTGACTGTATCTGGAGACAGGGTCTTTACAGAGGTAATTATGTTAAAATAAGTTCATTAATATAGGCTTTTGGTGTCCTCATAGGAGGAGGAAATTTGGTCACAGAGATGTGCAAAGGACAGAGGAGGCAGTTATAGGGAGAAGACAGTCATTTATAAGTCAAGGAGAAAGGCCTAGAAACAATCAATCCTGCTGACACCTTGATGTGGAACATCTGGTTATAGATTGTGAGAAAATTCATTTCTGTTGTGCAAGCCACCCAGTTTGTCACATTTGGTTATGTCAGCCCTAGCAAGCTGTGAGTTTTCTCATCTGGAGACCCACTGGCTCACCTGGACCTCTTTAGGGAGGAAGCTGAAAGTGCCATCTGAAGGTCTCTTATTTCTGTCGTTGCAGCCAAAAGTGTCAGAGAAGGAGAGCAAGGCTGTTGGTTCTCCAGACTGGCAGAACAGGGCAGGAACCTCCCTCCCACCTTAGCCCCACCACTATATTTCTGCCCAAACAGCAAACATATTAATTCTCTTTTCTGCTTCCTCTTTTGTTTTTGCCTTCATTTTTTTTTTCCTTTTATAAACAGCTAAGATCCTATTGGTCAGTATCCAATCCTAAGTAGTTACAAGCCAGTTATATTACATCACCCAGAAAATTAAAAGTATATCACCCAGAATGGTTAAAAATAAAAGACTAGTGATAATAAATTTTCCCCCTATAAACAGAGACCTATGAGGAAGATCCTTCATCTGTAAATCATATGAATCTCATCCTGAAATGCCTTTATTCTAGAATATATTCATTTCTCCCACGTCTGAACCATAAGTATATCCCCACACTTCTCTCCTTGTTCCTCTTTATTTTTTTAGCTCCTAGTCATATCAGGAAGCATGGTCTCTCTGCTTTACATCTGGCTATATTCCCAGAACTTCCATTTCCACGTGGCACATCTTTATGCTCACTTGGGGTACCCCAGTGCCCAGCATATTGTTGGCCAGAGATACCTGAAAGGTAACTCTTTTGCTCATTTACTAGGGGAAAGGGAAGGGGAGGCATTTGCTGGTTAGAATTTGTTTATGTATCTCTAGGTTTATAGAAGATTTTAGTTAATAATCGACTGAGTCTCTTTTTTCTCTGATGCCGTTTGGTTTCACCCAGGAGCTGGTGTGGTGAAGGATCAAGAGATGGCAATGCACTGGTTTAGGTAAGAAAAACAACCCCTACCAAAAGCAAAACTCTATAGAGCTGTCATTTCAGGAAGTGCTAAGATATAAAACCTTATGCTTTTGGCAATTCTCCCCTAAAACAAAAATAAGGTACACCTTCTTAAAGTGTTGGTAACTTCTTTTTCCACTCAGTGGTGAGGTAGGATTAGTGACAGAAGTGATGTGTCTGATGCATTTAAAAACAGTGTACACAATGTAAGCAAACAACAGATTAGCTTTAAAAGAGCAAAACTGGAGAATATGTACCATTCTAGATCAAGATCCAGAACATCAATAATTTTATTAACCAGCACTGTATTAGCATTATCTTACTTATTAAAGTTTGAACTCTTGACAATTAGAGACACATTCATTTAAATTTAAAAGTAGACATACATTTATCTATTGTTTATTCTATTTTGGGCTTAAATTCCATTCAATATACAAATTTTTCCACAGGCAGCTTTTATAATTCTGATTGTATAGCACAGAAAAATATATATTATATTTTCAGTTTGAGAAAGTAAAAATAACTTTGGAAACAAAGACTTGAATGCTCTACCTGACACTCTAAGGGTTAGGCAACGGGAATGAATACGCTCTGAGGGGTGTTAGAAACTCCATTCTACATTGGAGACTGCGGTAGAAAACAAGGACAAGTTAGGACTGAGGTCAAAGTCACTGATATAGGGAACTGGCTTAAGGTTCATGAAGTCTCAATTTAATCAGAAGGAGAAACCCCTGAAAATGGAGTTTTGCCATAGTATTCTTTGAAGTAATATTGTCCAATATGGCAGTGACTAGCCACATAGGGCACTGAGCCTTTGAAGTGTGGTTAGTGTGAACAGAATGTGCTATACATGTAAAGTACACACAGGGTTTCCAAGATTTCATATGAAGAAAGGAATATAAAATATCTCACTAACAATTCTTTGCATTGATTATACATTGAATGATAACATGTTGGATATATAGGATTAAATAAAATATATTATTTAATTTTACTTCTTCCTTTTAAAACTTTTGATGTGGCTATCAGGACATCTAAAATTACCATGGTATGCATTTTATTGCTATAGGGTAATGCTGATGATCAGAGTCTCCTATGATCCAGAGAAGTGTTCGGTTATCTGAGTGAGCAGTGAGCACAGCCATGGTTTTGCCATTGCCCTCATATTGATGAGATTATCCTTCTCAGATGTTTTTTGTCTTCTTGCTAGAATAGTGGGTACAAGCCTGGCTACATATTAGAGTCCTCTGGGAAGCTTTCGAAACATACTAATACTCAACTCCAGACTGACCGAGTTGTGCTGAAAAGCATCCTGGGTAGCTGTAACGTGTAGGGAGGTCAAACCACTGCTCTAGACGTCCACATTGATTTATAAACTAAAAACGAACCAACAGAGGAAGCCATTTCAGTAACACATTTCAACAGGAAGTTTAAAGTGGATATGTTGACCAAATTCACCTGCCAACAGAAGAAGTACCTTTGAGAATCAGGAAGGGAATGACATGGCTCTGGAATGGCTAACCATGGTTGGTATTTAACTCTGCTTGGCTGGAAGCCTTGCTGCTGAGACCTAGGCCCCACACCAGCAGCACTGGTATCACCAGGCAGGTACTTGTTAGCAATGCAGCATTTGAGGCCCTAACCCAGCCCTACTGAAACATTATAACAAGATTCCTTTGTTATAATGAATGAAGATTCGTAATTTTCATTATAACACGATTCTGGGTTGGCTAGTATGTGGGTTAAAATTTTAGAAGTGTTGCCCTAAATCATATTTTGTAAACCAGACATGGGACATACAGTTAAAAGCCAATTTCAAAAACGTTTCCTTTTTTCAGTGACGGAGTCCACTGTCAGGAATGGGATGGGAAAAGCATTACAAAGGCAAGATTTCTCCCAGCATATTTTAAAAATATCTTTTATGGTTCATGACTCATTAAATTTATTTATTAAACGAGTGCCTCATTAAATTTTCCTTTTTGTCGATTGTGAAGCTTTCTTATCTAAATGTTTGGTGGCTCAGATGGTGAAGAATCCACGCACAGTGCAGGAGACCCAGGTTCAATCCCTGGATTGGAAAGATCCCCTGGAGAAGGGAATGTTAACTCACTCCAGTATTCTTGCCTGGAGAATTCCATGGAGGGAGAAGCTTGGCGAGCTACAGTCCATGGGGTCACAAAGAGTTGGACACGACTGAGTGACTAAGCACACACAGCATGTTGTAATTTTAATATTTTTGTTTTTCCTGTGAAAAATCTATTCATGCAGTCTGCTCACTTTCCCACTGGATGTTGTTATTTTCCTGCTTACTTTTCAAAATGTTTATGCATTAGAGATAGAAAACTTGTATTTTGGACTTTTTCCTTGTACATTTCCTTGTATTTTGGACTTTCCCCCCTAATCATAAATAAATGAAAAGAACTGCAAAGTAACAAGGCAATAATTACATAAATTCCACTGTCCAATATGATGGCCATTAACCACATGCAGTCATTTAAATTTAAATAAACAAGAAAAATTCAGTTTCTCAGTTGCACTATCGACATTTCAAGTATTCAGTACTCACAAATGGCCAATGGTTACTATAGTGGAAAGCACAGATGCCAAACATTGTCATCTTTGTAGAAATTTCTGTTAGAAAGTATTGGCACATTACATATTTCAGCAACTGGAAATAGTGCTTAAGAATCAGGTTACATGCTACTGAATTCATAATATTCCCAGATGGTCCTTTCCTATATTTTGATTTCCTATATATTTTAGAGAGAAGATTGTAATTATTTTAATGTTTAGAGAAGCTGATGAATGAGTTTGTAACAAATAAGTGATTGAAATAGTCTTACAACATCATTTTTTTTAAGTGCTTCACTTGTTTCAAATAAGATTTTTTTTTTTTTTAATGAAAGAGGCTTATTAACATTTGTCCCAGTGTAAAAGACAGAAGTAATGGTTTTTCAGAGTGTCCTCAGTCATGCCTGACTCTGTGACCCTATGGACTGTAGCTCACCAGGCTCCTCTGTCTGTGGGATTCTCCAGGCAATACTGTTGGAGTGGGTTGCCATGTCTTCCTCCAGGGGATCTTCCTGACCCAGGGATCAAACCAGCCTCTCTTATGTCACCTGCACTGGGAGGCAGGTTCTTTTCCACTAGTGCCATCTGGGAAGCCCCATGATTTCCAGTAATGGTTACATATTTGTATTAGCAGTGCCTTTGGTTGTATTAAGGGGATCCATTTTCACAGCAGTTTCCTTGTATTTTATTGCATATTCCTCTCCAACCCGATTTCCACTTCCGTTTTCTTTTCCTCTCTTTTTCAGACGAGCCTCCCAGCAGGACCATCCTCATGGTTCCTTTAACCTTGCAGTAGGAAAACTGGAAAACATAACTGGATCCATGGCAGTAGGGTAATGAAAATTAGCAGTCTTTTCCCTTCCAGCTGATATGTCATTCCTTCTAAACCTGCCCCCATACACTACCTGCAACTGACAGATGAAAGCATTTTATATATACTGTGCTTCCCACTCTTGCCTTTTTTATCTACTTACAGTGCTATGAGTTATGATAAAAGTCACAAAGTGAAAGAATCTAAGATTCATATATGTGCATAGAGCCCATGGAATAAATTCGTAAGGTATCTGATGAGTCCAAAATGAAAGACCAGGTTATTTCATGATCCTAAGAGTCTCCTGTGAATTTTTAAGGTTCCTAGGAGTCCCATCTTTACAGCTGTAGAGTATTTTCTCATAAACAGAACAGAACATGGAAGAGTATAAGGTAGAAGGCTCTTTGGGGACACAAATTCTGTTTGTGTTTATGAGATGAATCCCCTTTTGATTACTCACAGTCCCAAGAGAAATACTACTGTTTTCTCTGGAGAAGTTTTTCTTAAAGCTCTTGAGTAGTTCATAATCTGTGATATTTTCATCCAGAGATTCTGAGTCAGAAACATCTTCATAGGCCTCCCCCAAATAAACTGTTCAATTTTCAGCTTGTTTTAAGAAATGCAACTGACATGTATTCCATTACCATGTTCTGTGTGTAATCCCAGCCCCCCAGTTGTAGACCTTAATCAGCTCAGGCTGATGAGTAGATGAGGTTCAGAAAGAGGGAGTCTCAGTGAGAGCCTGAAGGATGGGGTGGGTCTAGGGACTTGGTGTAACACTCAGAGCTCTCGGTTTCACGCATTACTTGGTAATGAAATTTGGAAACGACCAATGGGAGGAAGCCAAATCATACAGTGCAGCCAGTGTTCTCTTTCACGACTGCTGGTGGGCAGTTTTGCAACTGATCGATGAGCAGGTTGAATGGAGCCCCTCTCCAGTTACCACTCTCAAACCAAAATATAGAATTTGCTTGCAAGAAATGGGTGTCTCAGACATCACCTAAGAGTCTTGGCTGGAAAAATTTTTCTCAATAGGGCAAAAGTATCCAGCTGGACTCTGATATTGTAAGACAGTTTCTTTGGGTAGTTTTTTATTTTATTACGAAGACACTCATGACGAAACCCAGATGAAATGGCAAGTGTTTCACTCAGTACCTTAGAATGAGTCTAAACAGGTGTTAAGCTGGCCCTTAGTCTAAACACTTGGACATGCAGGTTGTTTGAATTCACTCTTTCTTTGTGATTCTACTAAGTAACTCTCTCTCCTAGGGACATAGAGATGCTCCTTCATGTTGCTGCAAGACAGGGGATCCAAGAGGCCCAGGAACTTCTGGAGAATATTATTTGGACTAAAAGAAAGCCCTTGCCAACTAAAAGAGTGGGGAGTTTTGTATAAACATTAACACATGTCACGCATGCTTCTTCTGAAGCAGGGTCTGTGTGTCTTACTTGTCAACCGTGGCCTTGCAGTGTTTTGTGGAACTGTCAGTGGAGGTGGCTTTTACTTACAGTTTTATATGCTGCTGCATCTTCAATTTGCTGTTCCAAGCCCTTTAAAGCAGCGTACTCAACCTTTTTGGCACCAGAAGTTGGTTTCATGGTAGACAAATTTTTCCATAGACCAGGGGATAAGCGGGGGATGGTTTCGGGAAGCTTCAAGCACATTACATTGATTGTGTGCTTTATTTCTTTCATTCTTGCATCAGCTCCACCTAGATCACCAGACATTAGATCTCAAGGCTGGGTACTGCTGCTTTAAAGCAAGGTGTTGCCTGCATGTTTTCCTGGGGTTGGAGTTTGACCTCTTCTGGATGGAGAGGTATTTTCTTTTGCTTGCATGACTGCTCATCTCAGTTAAGTTTCAAGTCAGTGAGCATTGTACACAGTGGTGGGAGGGAAGGAAGCAACCTGTCCCACTAGAGGCTTGGTTTCTTGGCTGTGTGCGTTGGCACCCACACATCTATGGTGAAGAAGATAAACTCTTCATTAGCCTAATCTATGACATGTGGTGTTCTGCTTAAAATAAACTTGTTTTCATCTCTACATTTCAATTTTCTGCTCGATTGGCTTTCTATGGTATTTTATTGTATTCGCTTTTTGTATTACAAAAAGGCCTTTATGGGGAAAAATAAGAAGGCCGTGAATATTGTCACTAGGAGGGTAAAGGCTAAAGTAGAAGAATTCACAGTTATTGAGCTCCTGACATGTGCGTGGTTTTTCCTAACTGCTTTCAAGTATGTTAGTATTAACTTATATAAAAGCCTTATGAGGTGGGTAGTATTATCATTCCCATTTTATAGATGTAGAAACAGGTGTAGAGAAGTGATATGTGCAGATAGCATGACTGGTAAAATAGGTTTGAATTTCTTAACTAGTTTGACTAACATTTCTCCTTTAAATTATTAACATCTCATTCTTAAGAAATTCAAAGATGCTCCAAGAGCAGGTACATGACTATATTACTAGTACACAATGAGAACTTACCTTAGCCAATGATTCAGTCACGTTTTATAACTGTATTATTTGAGCACAAGCCACATATTCATATTACTTTAAAGTAGTATTTTTAATCTTCAATATAGTTAGCTGCATTTATTGCATTTAGATTATAGCATGATTCTCTCCTGGGAATTTAAATTCAGAAACATGATGTAAGAATGACAAAAGTGTTAAAATAGAATTCAATAACAGAATTAAGCTGTGTATAAGATACTTGTTTTGCCTTTATGTTCAAGTGTCAAGTTTACACTATGTGCACGTTCAAGATGACTGAATCTCAGGTAGTCTCTTTGTCCAGACTTGAACATATAAACATTTGAAGGATGAAGGTAAAAATGGTCAAATATTTTCTTTTTTCCCGTTTTTCATTATTTTACAAGCACTTTAAAACTCTTCAATGTAGAAAATCCAAAATTCATAAACTAAGTTCTTCACTAGAACCTCTGTGAAGTATTTCTGTCATTCCTAGAAACACTTCAAGTTTTCTTTACATTTTTCCAGAGGATGCAGTCTTCACTTCACTCTATGTTGTTTCAGGTATATTAATAACTCTGAAAATTTTATCCTGAGCCATGAATTCCATTTGCATAATACTAGGACAATAATTTCAACCATCTTGTAAATGTGCATTTTTTTTTTTTACCTTCACAATGATACCCACTTTCTGCATGCTCAGTTGATAAGTCCAACTCTTTGTTACTGCATGGGCTGTAGCCCTCCAAGCTCCTCTGTCCATGGGATTTTTCAAGCAAAAATACTGGGATGGGTTGCCATTTCCTTTTCCATGGGATCTTCCCAACCAGGGATCCAAGTCTCATGTCCTGTGTCTCCTGCATTGGTAGGCAGATTCTTTGCCACTGAGCCACCTGGGAAGCCTTGATACTCACTTTAGTGTATTTCATTTTCAAGTCGTATTTCAAAGACATATAAGTATTTCTTATAGTGACAACCCAAACCGGCCATTGTGAGATACACCATAGAAATAACCACTAACTGGTGTTAAATTTATTTTTAAGAAATTCTTTTAGGTGACTTCTATAAGCATCTCCAGCTAATATTGATTTTGTTTGCATTACAGTGAAGATAAAGTCTTTTAATAGTTCATTGTTACTGAAATAAAGTAATAAACTAATTGAAAAGGCATAACTACAATTAGAAAGACTATGTATGTACTCACTTTAAAACTCCTTAACTTTTGACCTTTATACTAGAGTGTTAACTAGAGCATGACCTGCCAATCCTCTAAGGTTGAAGCTAAGTCCCTCATGCAAAACCAGAGAGTGAGAAGGATCAGGAATCCCCTGAAGCCAAAGCAATACTTTTAGCTTTCCTTCCTGGAGCTGGAAAAAGAGTCAGGTGAGAAATACAAGAAATAAAGAGGAAGAGGGGAAGAGGAACAGAGAGAGAACTTGTTTGTGCCCATTGAATCTGGATTTAGAAATGGAAACAATGTATCTTAAAGTTTATTAAAAAGTAGTATTTGGCATATCTTAAAAACTGAATTAAACTGTTGGTGAATTGTCCACCCAGGTAACCCAAAGGCAGTACTAATATCTGAATAAACTTTTTCACCTAGGGTCTGACTTACTGCAAAAACTATTGATGTGTTTTAAATTCTTAATATAACTTTAAAATTTATGCATGTTCTTTTTGTGCCAAAGTAAACATGCTAAGTCCTCCTCTTGTTCTTTTTCCACTCTAAATTCATGCTGTTCTGTCAAGGAGGCAGGAGACCAAATGTGTGTGCACCAGCTTTGGAAACAATTGCATGAGTTTTGCAGTCTTGAACATGTGGATTTACCTTTCAAAGTTGCCTCAACTGTGCAATATCAACTACCCCATAGAGTCTCTGTGAGGATTAAATAAGCTAATGTTTAAAAAGCACAATGCTTTGCACTGTAAGCAACTGTATTGAAGATGGATATAAACGTTGTCTGGTATGAGAAAATGAGAGTAATCGTTTTCTGTCAGAGTGAAGCAAGTGAAACTAAGTCTCAGGTCCTCACATGCAGGAACCCCTTGCAAATGTACTCAGAATAAGATATTTTAGCCCCAGTTGACTCAGATCACTTTCGCTTCTCATTTTGAGTTCTTCTCTATCACATTTGCCCTGGCATTACCCAGCATTGGAGGACTGCAGGCATTTCTGGATTTCAGCTGTGGGAAGTTGAATTGCGAATATGTTTGGTTTGGGTTAACACTTCCCTGTTGGCTCAGACGGTAAAGAATCTGTCTGCAACGCAGGTAACTCTGGTTCAATCTTGGGTCAGGAAGATTCCCTGGAGAAGCAGTGGCTACCCACTCCAGTATTCTTGCCTGGAGAATTCCATGGACAGAGAAGCCTGGTGGGCTACAATCGATGGGGTCACAAAGAGTTGGACACAACTGAGTGACACACTTACTTACTTAGTTTGGGTTTGGGGGATATATCTCATACTTCCACGTATAGTTGAGTTACTGTCAGCTGTCTTGGTGTTCCAATGGCTTCTGGAAAACTTCCAGCTGCTCACTGTGATTTGTGCAGGTGCAAAACCAGAGGTGTGGTCAAGCTGTTGAATATTTGTACAGCAGCCAGTCTCAGAAATACATGGGTGGTGGAGGAGGACATAGCTTGATATGCAGCCATATAAACTAGATGCAACAAGTAGAAAATTCTTTTAAACCTTAGGGCTCATGTTATATAAATTTGGTAAAAGCCTTTCCAATATTGATCATAATCCCCAAATTTCATATGAAGTTACTAATAATGAGCTGTAAAACTGAAAGTTTTCCTAAATTATCAATAATATAAAATTTGCAAACCCTGATTACAGAGATACAGAAGTCCTTCTGTTCTCTCTGTAGAAATTATAAAATAGTTGTCCTATGAAAAAGTATTCAAAAAGCATGAAGTCTGAAACATAGGAAAAAAGGCTAATAGGAGTATGTCAGGAAGTTAACACCATTGTTATTTCTTTCTGGGTGCTCACAGTATGTGTCTGTTTTTAGTTTATTTGCTGTGATTTCTTTCTTTCTTTCTTTATTCCCTGATACATCTGTGTTCAATTTTAGATTCACAGGTTTGCGATTCTTTTTCTGAAGGGAGCCCTCAAATTGTACAGGCTTCTGAGGCACACTACTTGGATCTGACCCACTTTGTGATCGTCTGCCAAATGGCCCCAAAGGACCTTGATTAACAACACCTCTGTTTGTTACTTTGCTTGTCTGTGAGGTCTAAAGTAGTGTAAAACTGAGAAACCTAAATATAAGTGAGCACTCTGTCATGGCTTCTGTGTCCACGGATTCTCCCTTGACAAGGAAACCTGATTGGCAGGGAAGCCTGGCGTGCTGCAGTCTATGGCGTCGCAAAGAGTCGGACATGACTGAGTGACTGAACTGAACTGAGAGTGTAACCAACTAACAAAGTTGTGACAGTTTCAGGTGAACAGCGAAGGGACTCAGCCACACATATACATGTATCCATTCTTCCCCAAACTCCCCTCCCCCTGGCTGCCACATAACACTAAGCAGAGTCCCCTGTGCTATACAGTAGACCCTTGCTGGTTATCCATTATAAATATAACGGTGTGTACATGTCCATCCCAAACTCCCTGACTACCCTTCCCGTGGGATGAGATTTTTAAAAAAATTTCATTCCACTCTTCCCATTGGTTCAGTTCCTTTTAGCAAGTCAAGTATTGGCTTTGCATTTCCGAGGGAGAAGATGGGGGTTCTTAGTCCCTTTCTTTCCCTGCATAATGAAGCAGAAGACTTTGAAGCTACAGATTTCTGACCATACATAATGAGATAACAAACTCTACCATGCCCCAGAGTTAAACTGGAGAGAATTACTTTCTGGGAGAAAAAAATGAGGCTGAAGAAGGTCTATCTGACTTATCAAGGACACAGAGATTGGCATTAAACCCAACTAACGGTTGGATTAACTAATCTGTGTAATTCCTTGCTACCTTGCTAAATGACTCACTTCAAAAGCCAGAGGAAGAAAGATTTACCTT
The DNA here is from genome assembly GCA_006410875.1 of Neotragus pygmaeus. Taxonomy (NCBI): domain Eukaryota; kingdom Metazoa; phylum Chordata; class Mammalia; order Artiodactyla; family Bovidae; genus Neotragus; species Neotragus pygmaeus. The sequence continues at coordinate 1,647,067 of SJYV01024581.1, read as the reverse complement.
GAATGTACTTTGATATAGATGTTTCCTTGGCAACCGATTCTAAGTCAAAAGCATAACAGTGATTGAAAATACGCACTTTTGTTAAAAAATTGTGGGCTCTGAAGCAGCAGTCTCAGAAGCTCTTTCCTATCCTTTGTTAATTGAAAAGAGAAGTTCTTTATTTCAGATGCTGTTGTGTAGCCATTATTTTAGAAAAATCTGTCTTCTAGGCATTAAAGTAGGAGGCCATTTTCCTCCCACCTCTTACTCTCTCTTTGCTTTGGTCTTTTTTACTTCCTTGCACTCACTCAGAGGCATATGCGTAATTAGCGATTACCACCGCCTCTGCCCCACCCCCCTTGCACCACTGACATCTTGTCCTCAGTACCTGTCTCTAGTTGAAATGATCAGTTATAATTTGGTTGCAACTACTCGATGGACATGAGTTTGAGTAAACTCCAGGAGTTGGTGATGGACAGGGAGGCCTGGCGTGCTGTGANTGCCCCACCCCCCTTGCACCACTGACATCTTGTCCTCAGTACCTGTCTCTAGTTGAAATGATCAGTTATAATTTGGTTGCAACTACTCGATGGACATGAGTTTGAGTAAACTCCAGGAGTTGGTGATGGACAGGGAGGCCTGGCGTGCTGTGATTCATGGGATGGCAAGGAGTCAGACATGACTGAGCGACTGAACTGAACTGAACTGAAAGGTAGATTACTATGAGCGTAAGGTATGTGTATTATTAATGGAATACCTTTTTTTTTTCTCTATATACTTTAAATTCTTGGGTTAGGATACATCACTCCAGTATTCCATACCTTGTATAGATTTGCCTTTACAAACAGATGCTTTGGGACTTCTCTGGCGGTCCAGTGGTTAGGACTCTGCACTGCCAGTGCAGGGGGAATAGGTGTGATGCCTACGATCCCACAGGCCACACAACCAGAAATCATCCCTAATAAATTTCAAAAGCAAATTTTAAAAAATTACTAAAAAAAAGAAACTTTTATTGAAATACTTTGTTTTAGGCCATCTTCTTCCTTAGAAGAATTCTGTAAGATAGAACCCCTCGACTCTGTTGGGATATTGTTCCCTAGCTTTGCCAGCCATGCCGCGGTCTGAGCCAGCAGCATTAATATCTCCTGGGAGCTGAGGAGAAATGCAGAATTTCAAGCCCCACCCCAGATCTACTAAATCTGGATCTGTATTTTAAGATCCTTGGCTGCTTTATATGCACATTGAAGTCTGAAATGGACTGTTCTTCACTGCTTGGTTTATTTTCTTTAGGACTTATGTGGACAGTTCGTTTCAGAGTGTTATATCCCTAGGCTTGAGGAAGGCAATGAGTTTGCTTGATTGGAGGTTGCCAGCCTTTACTGGTGAGCTGATTTTGGGAAATTCGCTTAGCTTCCCTAAGCCCCAGTTTTCTTCTCTGTAAAATGGAGACTATAATAGTACTCATCTATGGGGTTATTGTGATGACTAAACAAGAAAATACATATAAATTAATCAAGCCCCATATTATAGATGTACATGATAACTGATAAACACTAGCCATCATCGTTGTTCAGTTCAGTTCCGTCGCTCAGTCGTGTCCGACTCTTCGCGACCCCATGAATCACAGCACGCCAGGCCTCCCTGTCCATCATCATCTCCCGGAGTTCACTCAGACTCNAGACTTCCTTGACCCTTCAGGCTGGACAGAGGGGGCTCCTTCTTCCCAAAACTATGGAATTGCGTAACTGTGTTACCCAACTGCCACTTGCCATTCCTCCTTATGTTGGTTGCTTGTTTGACAGCACAAGCTTTGGAATCAAGAAGTCATAGGTTTAATCCTGTCTGGGCCACATAGCAACTGTGTGACTTTAGAAACGTTGCTCAGCTTCTTTATGACTGTCATCTGATCTGTAAAATGGGGAAATGGCAGTGTTATATCACTACCATAGATAATGTATTGATTATAGATAATGACCATTGATTACAGATACTGTGTGTGATTAGCACATTACTAGAGATACTGTCATAATCTGTCTCTTTTGCCAAGTTAGATTCAGTAATCTTCTCTTGTGGAATCAGCAAGAAAATATTACGGGGCTATGAGTGAAGCCATGCTCCTGTAACTCTTGAGGATTCTTTTTGACTCAGGCTTCCAGGGCTGACCGAAGCTGCTGGAGTTAGGTCTATTGATGATTTGTGGTGAATGTAGCTGTGATTTAGTGTTGTCTAGGTTTCATGACTCATCAGTGGTGGTGCAGGAGGAAGGTAGAAAATATTTACTGTTACCCAGGGATTGCTGCAAAACACAATTTCAAACTCTTTTTGGATTTATTTTTGTTGTTTCTCTTTATTTCTCCTCTTTTCATTCTGTAGCATTATTTCTCTTTTTTGCATTTTTCTTCTTAAGAATGTATTATAGATATCAGAGTTAATTTATTCCAAGGGAGTGCTGTGTTTTTTGCTTTTTTTCCTTTTGGAACTTCTCTTTAAAATAACCTCCAGCCTCTTTTAGTTTTATGCAGGGGCATATTTTCAAGGTTCTGAAATGCAAAATGCATGAGAATCAAACAAACAAATCTTTCAGTCTCAGAATTTTGAGAAAGAGATTCATTAAAACTATTCTCTTATTAAAGACTATACAAAGTTACACGAGATGCTTTTTTTATCCTCAAAATTCTTGGAGATATGGATATATTTTACTATAAAGCTGATATGTATATTTTCAGAATTGTTTCTTATGAATACATATTGAATAAAAGTTCTTTGAACAACAAAGAGACTAGTGCATCAGAATAGTATGCTCATTATACATTTATAGTGGGCCTCTAACTATGCTAGTTCTTTCTCCATACGACAGTTGAGGATACATTTCAGATCAAATCTGATCATCTTGCTTTCTGATTAAAGTCCCACTGGCTCCCTACTGCCTACAATATTAAATCCAGGATGAAAGCTTTTGCTTATTCTGGCTCCAAATAACCTCCCCTGCCTCACCTTCAGCCCCTGCAGCTTGCATCCACCCATGGAGCTCCAGCCACAAAGACTTTCTTACCCTCACTGACTACAGGTGGCGCTCTTTCCCAGCTGGGTCTCTGCACAGGCTGTATCTTCCTATTTGTCCTAAAGAATCAGTCCAAATGCCCTTTCCACTAGGAAGCTTCATTGGAGTTCCCAAACAATTATTCTTTACTCTTGGGTCCCATAACAATTCATAGACAACATTTACATAGCACTTACTATGCTGGGTAATCGTGTTTCCATTTACAAATCTCTAATTAGCTTCTGGGCTATTTGAGGAAGAGTAGGTTGCCTGCTTTATTTGTATCACCCACATGTCTATTACATAGAAAATACCCAATACAAGTTAGTTGTTCATGGACATATTCATGTACACTTATATATTTTAGGAAACACAAATGCATGTTGCTTCTATCAGTTCAACTTAATTTTGTTGATCTTATACATATGAAATGAATATTAATGCAAATATTAATACAAGCCCATATTAAAAAAATAAGCCCAAGTTCACACTGATTTGTACAGTTATGAATATTGGAAAACATTCTAATTTTTTTCCTTGTGTGGATCTATTATTTGAAGGCATATATCAGTTCCCAGATGCCACAAGTTGCCTGAGTTCCTCTGCTGTGATCAGCATGTCAGCACAGTTGCAGTTCAGATTCCCTGTTGGTCACTTAGCTGATCTTTTTGGCTGTTAAGAGACCAAGACTATTCACATAACTCTGTAACCATGGTGATAAGATGCCCTATTTTAACTTTTCAACAAAAAAGATGAGATGCTCTAGCACTTCTGGGCCTGTGGTTCCCAGTGGTATTTTGGGGAGCCATTCAAGCATTTAAGCTATAGAATCAGGCCTTGAACTGATAATTACTTTTCTGTTTATACTAGATACCTTTTAAATTAGGGATGGTGACTGATAGCACATACAGTCCATGACCAGGCAAATGTGAGGTCTAGGGCAAACCTGGGAGGCTTGTCATTTATATAATACATCAGCTGGAAAAAAAGCTCCTTTAAGCTAAGGGTTTTGTTTTTTAAATAAAATTAGAGTACTCACCAAAATAAAGACCATATGCTTTTTCACGAGTGATGAAATAACCCTATTATGGAAGATGGATGTGATTCTTGTAGAAAATCAAAGTATTTAATTAGACTGTGTTTTCCAACAAGATTAGCCTTAGATCTTGTTAGAAGGGCAGTTGTGTACACCTGAGATTTAGAGGACTCAGGGAAGGTACAGTGTTCAATCTCCTCCTTTTCTTTTAGTCTAAAAGTCTAACTTGCCAGAATTTTTTCCTTTAAAGGTTTACAAGCATTATAATATACACGTTTCTAGGGAAGGCATCACACTAAGAGAGAGGCTGAAATTTAGTGGCCTGTGAAATAAAACTGGTTGTAGGCACATTTGTTTGGTCTAAAGAGTGTCTTTTTAAAATATATATA
>SJYV01024581.1:1538219-1642453 GCA_006410875.1 Neotragus pygmaeus | reverse complement strand
TTGAACCAACATTTAGTCATAATATGAGACTTTACGAACACAAAAAAGTCCATTACCATTAAACAACAGAAGATGTGGCAAAACTAAATTCTTACAAGGTTGGGCTCAGATCACCATTGTCCTATTTAAGGTAGCCAGATGTGTCTTAATTTGTCAGTCTCTACTCCTCCCAACTTATAGTCAGATATAATTCTTTAGGCCTTCCTCACTCATTTACTTATATTCCTGGCTCCCGTTGGTAAAGAAAATAGAGCAGCCTCAATAACTGTGATAATTTGGGGGTTGAGAGTAAAGTATTTGCTTCATGTTTGGCCTAGGATTGCCTTCATCTCCAAGAGATCTGGGGGCTTCCCAGGTGGGGCAGTAGTAAAGAATCCGCCCGCCAGTACAGGAGACACAGGAGTCTCAGGTTCAACCCCTGGGTCAAGAAGGTGCCCTGGAAGAGGAAATGGCAGCTTCCTCCAGTATTCTTGCCTGAGAAATCCCATGGACAGAGGAGCCTGGCAGGCTATAGCGCATGGGTCGCAAAAGAGTCGGACACAATTTAGTGACTGATGCACACGCACACCAAGAGATCTAGACTATTAAGACTCTTCTCCCTGCGTTGTTCCTGCCTGCTGTGGACGGAATGTGTCCCTCCTAACATATATGTTGAAACTCTAACTGCCACTGTGATAGTTTTTGGAGACGGGGATCTTAGGGACGTAATTAGGTACAGATGAACGTGGGGCCCTCTTATGGAATTAGTGTGCTTAAGGAGAGAGACCAGAGAGCTTGTTCCCTCTCTTTTTCTACAAGAAGACACAGCAAGAATGTGGCTGTGTCTATAAGCCAGGAAGAAGGTCCTCACCAAGAACTCTATCCTGATCTCAGGCTTCCAGCCTCTAGAACTGTGAGAAATACATGCTTATTGTTTAAGCCATTCAGTCTAAGGTACTCTGTTCTCACAGCCATAAATAGTTAACATACTGTCCCATTCTCCCCTTGGGGTATTCTCAGAAAACAAACAAAGTGTGTGTTTTTAATATATTTCCCTTCAAGCATTCATTCAAAAATTCTTATTATTTAAATTTCTAGCACAAATACATACATACATACCACATACGTACATAAATGTGCCAGAGAAATTCAGCTTTTACTTGAAGCTGAGTTGATTTGACCGAGTTTTCTGAAGTTGTTTAGTATCACCTCGGTTGGGAACATATTTCAGTTGTACCTTGTTCGGTAGGTAGAAAGAGGGAAAAGGAGTCCAAAATGGTGGTGGCTACAGACCAGGAAGGGAAAAGCCCGTGAAAATGAAACAGAAGAAGGTCCGTGGACCGGAGTGAGGACCTCAGGTAAAACAAACAACACCCCTGGCTGGCCCAGTGTACATAGGACAGGCCCAGGGAGAGAAAAACATACAAACAGAGCAGCCAGGGCCAGCCCTCTCTCTCTGTCCCGTGCGCTGGGGCGCTCTTCTCCTCCTGTTTTTAGATCGACGTGCCCTCACGCCTCGAAAATGGATTTTCCTGCTATCTTCTAAATAAAATAGAGCTGTAACACTGAGCTGTAACACTGATTTGTCAAAGAGCTATAACACGGTCCATTTGAGACCTGAGAGCTATAACGCAGTCTGTCCAAGATCCGAGAGCTGTGCCACGCCGAGGGGCTCTAATGTCCGTCACTCGAAATCTTTGTTGTGACGAGACAAAGAATCGAGGAACATACACTCGCATGACAACGTGATANCGGTCCATTTGAGACCTGAGAGCTATAACGCAGTCTGTCCAAGATCCGAGAGCTGTGCCACGCCGAGGGGCTCTAATGTCCGTCACTCGAAATCTTTGTTGTGACGAGACAAAGAATCGAGGAACATACACTCGCATGACAACGTGATAAATGCAGCAAATTGGAGTTAAAGCATGGACGTTATTCTGTAAATTTAATTTGTGTGAGAAAAAAAAAAAAGCTGACTAATCTATTCCCAAACCCCATCCTCCACAGGAGAGGTACTGTTTAGGTAAGAGGTTTACTTGATCCTGCTGTGTAAAGAGGAGTTTGAGAAGAGCAGATGCCTTGGGCATTGTCCAGAGTTGCTTCAAGACTGGGAAGGGAAGCATATGCAGAATGCTTTCATCCTTCCTTGGAAGACTTAGAGTCTTAGAAAATGATCAAAGCCTCTAATTTCCTCTGTCCTGATTTCTTACATGTTTATTTTATAATTTGCATTAAGCTCAAAATGCAGATATGTGTGCAGGAGTTTATATGCAAACATTCTTGGAAGCAGAAACACTTTGAATTATATTCATACCGTTATATTGACATTAAGCTCTATATGGTGGCTGTGGAGGTGCGCCACTCCAATGTCCCTTTAAGAGGTCTGCAGCTGGGAACATCGTGAACTGATAGCCCAGCTGTTACGCCTTTGGATCCACTGCAGCAAGTTGAGAGGCCATACTTCCCCTGGGCTGCTGTCCACAAATCACCGATCACAGAGCCAGCTCAGATTCAGTGTGGGGACACCCCGCTGGCTAGCTGAGACTTCGCTTTTATCTGAGGCTCTTCCTGCCCAATACCTCTTTCTCTATGCAAATATCAGACATAGATCAGGGTCTGAAGGCTCTCTGCCTTCGCTTGCTTTTTTCTCGTTGCAGACATTTCCTCTAATAAATCCCTTGTACCCTTTCTTGTTTCATTCGGCATCTGCTTCTCAGAGGATCCAAACTGACACGTTGTAAGTGACTAATTCTTACTGGCAAAGTCAAGAGGAATTAAAGTACAATATCACACAAGAACCCGAGGAGGACTGTGTGGGTGCCTTATAAAGAGCACAAAATGATCAAAAGGACAAACTTTCCTATCAGTCAGCATGGGTTTTATGGCTGTAGATAGTGTAAGGATGCAAATAAATTTGAGAACAAGATGTTGGTTACTGCTGTTTGGAAGTGATGCGTGTGTGCATGCTCAGTAGCTCAGTCCTTTCTGACTCTGTGACCTATGGACTCTGTCCATGGGATTCTCCAGGCAAGAATACTGAAGTGGGTTGTCATTTCCTACTCCAGGAAGGGGTAGCAGAGATCAAATCTAGTATAAGCCAGGCATTAACTTATTAAATTATAAAAGTAGATAATATAAAAAGAAGTAGAAAAGGCCCCGATGGTGGGAAAGACCGAAGGCAAGAGGTGAAGGGGAGGACAGAGGATGAGATGGCTAGATGGCATCACCGACTCGTTGGACGTGAGTTTGAGTGAACTCCGGGAGTTGGTGAAGGACAGGGAGGTTTGGCGTGCTGCAATTCATGGGGTCGTAAAGAGTCGGACATGACTGAGCAACTGAACTGAACTGAAATCACCTTCTAATTGAGGTCTAACTTAATTTCTTTGCCTCATTTTGTATTTATGTTCATAATTATGTTGGCCCCAAACAGTATCACTTTTATCATCACAAGGTGGTGAGAAAAAACAGAAGTAGACTTAATATGTAAATGAAGTCAAGTGAAGGCCAAGTTGGCATTCTTGCAGAAATAACTGTTTTGCAGGACTTCCTCGGTGGTCCAATGCAGGGGGCATGGGGTAGATCCCTGGTCAGGGATACTAAGATCCTGCATACCGCAACGTGGTGCTTCTACAGATAATACTACTACTACTAGGTCTGCAGAACTGTAGTTTGAATACTGAACAGTGGTGACAAACCTGAATCCTCAGCTAGTACAGAATTATCACAAATTCAAAGCCATCACGTACTGATAGGTGTGAAATGGCAGATTCAGCAAAACGCTTTCAATTGTCACATTAAGTGAATGTGATGAATTTGGACATATTTCTTTTTAGTGTTTAAAATTGAATGTATAAGTTTGATTTGGTTTTAGTATCACATAAAATCTATAAGAGTAGGGAGTCTATACTCAGTTTGGTGTACAGTTCACTCGTGAGTACTCTCTGCCTTCCTCCTGTCGCATCCCCAAAAGGGAGAACTGTGTTCTCACTTACCTCTGCTCCCTCACCCATGTTCCAGAGGAGGGGCTGCTTCTGAGCAGATCATTGGTAAAGAACCCACGGCAGGTGGCTCCCCACTGACTTGGGTGCAATGAGTGGAGTCCAAGTTTGAAATCCGCGCCTGCTGTAGAACTTGAGCTGGTGCTCTCGGGTGGTGTACAGATTCCAGTTCATTAAATAGACTTAATATGTAAATGAAATGTTTTCGTCAAGTTGGCATTGTTCAGGCACGTTCAACAGGACCCCTGAGTTAAAAAGAGAGGGGTCGGATTCTTAGTGAGAGAAGCAAAGTATATATAACAAAGAGCCGAGAAACCAAAAAAGTTCACATAAGTGGAGGGTTTAAAGAGAGTTTGGAGGAATTTGGGTAAGAAAGAAAATGTAGGTTGAAGAGGCTAGGAAACGTGGGAGCAAAGCCAATCTGAGAAACGTTTCTGAGGGTTACAAGTAAGATGCTCATAATGTCTTTCCTGGAGTCACAGGTAAAGACTGGAGCTCCTTTTTCAGAACAGTAGGGAGGAAGACCTATCTAAGCTTAAGGACAAGAGGGAATCCTCTTTCAATATTCCCTTAGTTGCAGACCACTGATATGCTGGTTCCTCTAATTATATGAACCAAGAAGTTCAGCAGGAAACTTCTCAAGGACAGATGTTACATTTCAAGGGAGATATTGAGAAAGAAAATAGTCTCTCAAGAAAAAAGACACCCAGCCCCATCCAAGTCTGAGCTGCTTCTCTTTTCTGAAGTCGGGGAATTAGCACTTGATTCCATTCCTTCTTGCCTGGGGGCTTACCAGAGTAATAGAGGGGACACTGCAGTCTTGAGTAGCTCCAAGTTCATACATTCTTTAGGGTCACAGTTCTCCTGACATTAGCTAAATGGGGTTTCATTTTCTGTAGGAAGAAGCCTAAATCAGAGAGGGTGCCCAGTGCCCAGGTAAAATGCAGTTAGCTCAGCACATAATATAATCAGCATCCCGTCAACTGTACATGGGGCTTCCCAAGTGGCACAGTGATAAAAGAATCCACCTGTCAATGCAGCAGACTCAAGAGATGCGGGTTTGATCCCCTGGAGCAGGAAATGACGACCCACCCCAGTATTCTCTCCTGGGACATCCCGTGGACAGAGAAGCCTGGTGGGCTACAGTCCCTGGGGTCAGAGCTGGACGTAATGAGGATGAGAATGTATTGTACATTGTACAACTGTACATCTCCAAGAGCTCTTGCAGCTGCCCACTCCTCTCCATTGCTCCTCCCTTTGATCTCATGCATTGTTGTAACAGTTTTTGATAGTAAGCCATGCTTCCAGGAGTTGTGTTTTCTGCCACATGTTTGTGTCCACTCAGTGCTCACTGTGTGTCATCCACGCCCCTATGGACTATTCATTTGTTAGATGCTGCAGTGAGGCCCCTCAGACAGTCTCTGCCTCTGTAGATTATAGCCTAGTGGTAACAGAGTCTTTAAATGGGAAACAATTCAAATGTTCGGCATAATAGGGGCTTCCAGGATTTCATTCCAGGGGAAGGGAAAGGGGGAGCTCAGAGAAAGGCAGCCCAAGATGCCCAAAGGGCCTTTAACCTGAGGCCAAAAAGATGAGGAGGAATTCGCCAAGCAGAGGCCCAGCAGAGGGCAGAGGAACAAGAAGGTTCCTAGCACAGCCAGGGAGAGGCTAAATGGTACCCAGGAGAAAGGAGAGGACTGGCATTTTGGGGTTAAGTGAGTTAGTCGGGAGTCAGTCCCAGTGAGGTCTGGTCTCGGTCTCAAATCTAGAAGGACCCTGTAAACCAGGGGAAGATTTGGTGTTTTATTCTCAGGGCTACTGGAAGGCAATCAAGGTCTGCAGCATGCAGAATTCATTCCAAATGGCAGCTAATTTGTGAGCGCAATCGGATGACATCGCTCTCGTTTTAAAAGTTTTAGTGACTTCTTAATGCCCTCCGAATGACATCTAAATTTTTAATAAGGTGTGCAAGGCCCTGCTTGAACTTAATCCTGCTACTTTTCCAGGCTCATCTGAGATTCACTGTCCCCATCTCCACCCTGCGCTCTCTTGCTCACCCCAGACTCCTTCTCTTCTGCTGTAGCCTAGGGCCTTTGATTCCTTTGTGACCTTAACCCAGTAAATAATTTTCAGTATTTTACACTGTGATGCAGTATACAGACATGCACACATAGACAGGATATAACAGAGAAAATTGTATGGAAAGAAATGGAAGATATACACTAAATATTTCCCCTTCTTTTTTCTTTTCTTCCTTAACAATGTGGGGTAATTTGGGCAATGTGCTGTTTGTCCGACTCTTTGCAACCCTGCCAAGCTCCTTTGTCCATGGGATTCTCCAGTCAAGAATGATGGAATGGATTCCATGCCCTTCTCCAGGGGGTCTTCCCTCGGAGGAGGGTCCTTCCCAAGGATCAAACCCTTGTCTCTTATGTCTCTTGTATTGGTAGGCAGGTTCTCTACTATTAGTGCCACCTGGGAAGCCCAGATTAATACTTACTCAATTAACTTTATGACCCCTATCTCCTCCATGAGCCAGGTTCTCCCTCTTGCTGTGGGACTTCACACATGTACTTTCTTTTTGACACTGTTCCCTGAGGGTATTGACCTTCCCATTTCAACCTAACTAGAAGGGCTCGGGGAATCTTGGCTGATTTAGCAAGTCCAGTCCCCTCTTTTTTTCACAAATATTTAATGAAAGCCTACTGGATGCCAGGCACTGTTTAAGGCATGGATCAGAGTGGCTTCATAAACTCTGAGCTCAGCAGAGTCCCACATTTGGCTGAAGGCCCTGCTGTTGCTGTTTTGAAATTCTTAACATTTTTTTTTTTTATAAACAAGAAGCCCCATATTTTCATTTTGTACTGGGCCTCATAAATTATGCTGCCATTCCTGCACTGAGGTAATGAACAAAACTGACCCAAATCCTCACTGTCACAGAGTTCAGCTTCCAGTGCTTACTGTGTATTAACTTCCAACCTTAGCAGTGGTCACCTGCATGGCACCTGCCTATCTGTCTGTCTGTCGGCCCAGCTAGACTGTAAATTCCTTGAGGGCAATGTCTATCTCCTGCTATGATATCCAGCATATATTATACTGCCTGGTACCTTGCACACATGAACAGATTTATGTAGAACAATTTAATGAATATGCATGATGCTCCAAACTTTTGTCCGTAATGCATGATTCTTTTAATCAAAGTTATCCTTGATATTCCTTTAAAAATTTTTAAATTACGTTTTTATTTAATCTGGTTTATATAACATATTATAGTTTCTATTTCAATATACAAAATATTGATTATTTTATATCCATTTTTTTCATACTAAATCTTTGAAATCCAGAATGTGTTTGACACATATAACATATACTTGATATTCCTTTGATGAGACTTCACTTGTATTAAAACTCCTTTATTGGCTATTTGCCCATTCATTTTGAAGTGATAGCTGTAGAAGTTAAAATTGGAAGTATATTAGTGAGTTCTATTTACATTTATGAGTATGAGGAATTCACTAAGAAGATCACTGAAAACAAGATTTTGAATTCAAGGATCATTTTCAAAGTGAACAGAAAAAGTGACAGTGAAAGTCACTCAGTCATGTCCTACTCTGCGACCCCATACAGTCCATGGAATTCTCCAGGCCAGAATCCTGGAGTGGGTAGCCTTTCCCTTCTCCAGGGGATCTTCCCAACTGAGGGATTGAACCCAGGTCTCCCGCATTGCAGGTGGATGCTTTACCAGCTGAGCCACAAGGGAAGTCCTTAAAAATATTTTTTGAGATGATCAATGACTTTGATCGGAAATGTGATAATGGCAGAGGAAGAGTATCAAGCAATGAGAACTTAAGGGAAACCAAGATGGAAATCTCGCCTTTTGTTTATGAATGTCCTTTAAAATATAACTGGATTACTTTATAATTTATTTGTAATAATATTAGTTCACACTTGAAGATAGAGGTATAGGAACCACAGTATCTATATGATGTCATGATCATAAACTGGGCAAGTAAAATGTTACTTGAAGAAACAAATTTTAGTCAAAGAACTCCAGTATTTAGGATATTTTGGTTTGTTTGTATATCCAGTTTTATAATAGTTTACAGGTTATATTCTGTAAACACTGGAAGCTTTATATATCTTTAAAACACCTAAGGGCTATGGCTAAGGGTTAGTAAAATACATGGCCTAGCCTTATCTCTTACCTTTTACTGCCATCCTGTGGTCATTTCATTTTCCGGATTTGCAAAAGTACATTTCAAAACCGTATTTTCCATCTTTATCACAGATTATGGTTTCAGATTTTACCAGTCCTCAATTAACATAGATAAATGACAGTACACAGAGTTAGTAGCATTTTTCTACATTAAGATGTTCCATCATACAGTAGTATACAAACATTGTGGAATTTTAATTCTGAGCAAGCATCCATGAAATATTTTCCAAAAACACTGTTGTCAAACATCTCTTGGTTTCTTTTCATCCCTCCTCCCTAACCTGGCCTTTTGATGGCTGCTTAGGCAGTAGCAGTTTATTGTTGTCTCAAGGACACACTCCCTGGATTGTCTCTCTCTATTTGAGATGCAGATAGATTCTTCCAGAATCCAGGTTTGGATTTCTTTTCTTGGAGGTCCTGTCTTCTGATCATCTAGATTTCTACTAAGTCCCAGTGCCCTAAATCAATTTGCTCAGTCATATAGCTCAAGTCAGTATCCAGCAGAACCAATATCTATGTAATAAATATTCATTGCACCCTAAGTCTCTCATCTCACCTTCCAGGCCCCTGGATCTGATTGCCTTTTTTGCCTCTTTCTGCACAGAGACCTTGTCCTGGGAGCTAACACCACTGCCTTTCTCTTTGAGCCATAAGATTTATTTTCTCCTTCCCCTTTAAAGCATCTTAACTTTCCCTAAAGATTGGGACCCTCTGGCTTGAAACCTCTCATTATAGCTTTTTTATTTCTAACTTTTAATTATAAAGTTTATCGTATACAGGAATATATATTTTGCGCAATTTAATAATGCTAATGAAATGAATACTCATGTACCCCCCACGTATCTTAGGAAAAAGAACATACCAGTGCCTCAGAAGTCCCCTGTGTGCACCTCCTTAATGGTGTCCTGCCCCACGCACCCACCTACCAAGAGAAAACCAGAATCTTGAATTTTGTGTAAGGTGTCTCTGTGCTCGTCTGTATAGTTTTTCGCTCTATCAGTTAGGGTCTCATCAGGAAAGCAGAGCCACTGTGAGTGATGTGGGATGAGGGGTTTCTTATAGGAATTATACCTGAGATCTTTCAGTGAAGATATGCAGGGGGCCATGGGGGAAAAGCAGAAAAAACACCAGGCAGCCTCCTGAGGCACCCCGGGCTTGGACAAGACAGACGTGCAGGGGAGTCTAAGTATCGAGACACGTGACCCAGCCACAGAAAGCATGTTAGTCACTCAGTCGTGTCCGACTCTGTGACCCCATGGACTGTAGCCCACCAAGCTCCTCTGTCCATGGGATTCTCTCGGCAACAATACTGCAGTGGGTTGTCATGCCCTTCTCCAGGGGATCGTCCTGACCCAGCGATTGAACCCTGGTCTCCTGCATTACAGGCAGATTCTTTACCATTTTTCTGAGCCACCAGGGAAGCCCTTCCAGCAGTGGGGTGGGGCCACAAAGAGGGAGCCGGAGGGGACTGTGGAAGTGACCGCCTCTGCCTCTGCACCGCTGCCCTCTGGGGGCCACTGCCCACTGTCTTGGCCCAGAGCCAACAGTGGGGAAAAGGGGCTGAGGGATGAGGAGAGGAAGTTCAGCTGGCACTCCTTGGCACCTCTGCTCTGCCTACCACATCTGACTGCCCATACCTTTCTATACACAATGGATACTATTCGGCCATAAAAAAAAAAAGGATGAAGTCTTGCCATTTGCAGAAACACAGATGGACTTTGAGGGCATTATGCTAAGGGAAATAAGTCAGACACAGAAAGACAAATACTCTTTGATATCACTTATAGGTGAAATCTAAAAAATACAACAAAGTAGTGAATAACAAAAAAAGAAATAGACTCACAAATCTAGAGTACATACCAGAGGGGAGTAGTAGGGTTCTGGGGAGATACAGTATAGGGGAGAGGGAGTGAAAGGCACAAACTATTGGTTATAAGATAGGCTTCAAGGGAATATAGCCAATATTTTGTAGTAATAATTGTAAGTGGAGTGTAATCTTCAATAACTGTAAAAGACACACACACACACACAAAATAGCTGCAAATAAACTTTACAAGAAGCATTAATAAAAAAGAAAATGTCTGCAGCTTCTCCTCTGCCTCCAAAATATTGCTCAAGTTCCTCTTTTAACCAAGTCTAACCTCAAACCATAGAAGGAAGGAAACTCTGGGACTTGTAATTCCTAACTTCAGTCAAGTTGGTGACAAAATAAACTCCTAAGACAATATGCTGTTTGGCTTTGGCTATATTTTTATCACAATAGAAATCGTACCATATTTTTTTTTTTATGATTTGCTTTGTCTTTTGTTAGTATTAATGTGGTTAACATCATTTTTTGAGATTCTTTCTGTGGAATCATTCACTTTTAAGTTCTGTATATAGAATTCCAAAATATCAAAGTATGATTTATTTATCTGCTTACATATTGTTTAGATATTTGTTTTTCCCCTAGCATTTGCTCTTATGAGCAATATTTCTATGAATATTGTATATATGGCTCCTCATGACTTTCTCTAATGCATGGACCCAGGAGGGAAATTGCTGGGCTAGAGGGTGTGCCATGTACAATTTTATTATGTTTGGTCAGATTTTTTTTTACAAAGGCTGTGCTCCTACTGATAGTGGATAACTCTGATGCTAAATACTTTCACTCTGAAGACATTTGGCATGTCAGATACTTTAATATTTGCAAGATCAGGGAGGCATAAAATGCCATCCGGGTTCAAATTTTTTTTCCCTTATTATGAGTGAGTCTGGACATCTTTTTATATATTTATTCATCACAATTGTTTCCTCTTCTCTGAAATGCTTATGCCCTTTTAAAAATTTTTCTTTGTAGTAGTTTTTCATGAATTCCAGTTAATATTCGTTCATTAGTTATTTGCATTATAGAAATTCCCTTCCGGTTTATGGTTCTTTGACCAGTTTTAGCCACTTCTGCCTTGCTGTTCTATTCTTGTCATGTAATTACCAATTCTTAGCCCCTTTCCACACTGGCTCACCTTATTGTGCTCTTTATAGCGTCTTTTGATGAACAGAAGTTCCAAATTTTAGTATAGTCAAATGTGACATTTTCTCCCTGCTTATGGTAACTTTGGGTCTTACAGAAGAGACCCTTCTTTTCTTCCAGATTGTAAGGATATTCTCTACTGCCTTGTAGAATTGTTTTGGCTTTCACATTGAGGTCTTTCAGTTCAGTTCAGTTCAGTTCAGTCGCTCAGACTCTTTGCGACCCCACGAATCGCAGCACACTAGGCCTCCCTGTTTACCATCATCTCCCGGAGTTCACTCAGACTCATGTCCATTGAGTCATTGATGCTATCCAGCCATCTCATCCTTGGTCGTCCCCTTCTCCTTCTGCCCCTAATCCCTCCCAGCATCAGAGTCTTTTCCAATGAGTCAACTCTTTGCTTGAGGTGGCCAAAGTACTGGAGTTTCTGCTTCAGCATCATTCCTTCCAAAGAAATCCCAGGGTTGATCTCCTTCAGAATGGACTGGTTGGATCTCCTTGCAGTCCAAGGGACTCTCAAGAGTCTTCTCCAACACCACAGTTCAAAAGCATCAATTCTTCGGTGCTCAGCCTTCTTCACAGTCCAACTCTCACATCCATACATTAGTCCTAAGTTTTCCACAGATATAGAATACACACTGATTTATAACTGAGTTTCCACATGTGTGTAGGTTTATTTCTGGCTTCTCATCCATTCTATTTGTTGTGACATCTGCAAGAGCAGGTGTTCCTAGCTTGCTTTTCTTTAACTTAGGACTTCCCTGGTGGTTCAGATGGTGAAGAATCTGCCTGCAATGCAGGAAACCTGGGTACAATCTCTGGGTTGGGAAGATTCCCTGCAGAAGGAAATGGCTACCCACTCCAGTATTCTTGTCTGGAGAACTCCATGGACAGAGGAGCCTGGTGGGCTACAGTCCATGGGGTCGCAAAGAGTTTGACACAGCTGAGTAATGCACACATACACACTCATAAGCTTATGGCTGAAATTGAAGACTCTCACTTTTCTTGGTGGTTAGCTTTAGCCATATGTGGTGGAGTTCTTGCAGACTGGTTGCAATGATTCTCTTTGCTGCTTCCACACTCTTTGCAATGTGACTTTGTTGCTTCTCTTTTCAATATGTAGAGTCTATCTCTCTACCCTTTGAGTATGAGCTGGCCTTGTGACTTGCTTTGGTTAATAGAATGCAGTGGGTATGATATTTTGTCAGTTCATCACTCAGTCTTAGAACTTTGCTGCTATCTGTGAACAAGCCTGGGCTAGCATGCTGAATGGTGAATGACACATGATGAGTCACATCATCGCTTCACATGACAGTCAGCCAATTCCACGGTAGCCAAACTGCCTAGCTGAACTGAAACTGACCAAAAATGCATGAGAGATTCCAACAGAAACCAGAAGAGCTGCCCAACAAGTCTAGCCTAAATTATCAACCAATGGGGACTGGATGGTTACTCAGAAATAACTAATGGGGACTTCCCTGGTGGCCCACTGGCTGACTCCACACTCCCAATTCAGGGGGCCTGGGTTTGATCCCTGGCCAGGGAACTAGATCCCACATGCTGCAACTAAGAGTTTGCATGCCGCAGCTAAAGTTCCTGCATACCACAACTAGAAGATCGAAAATCCTGAGTCCCACAGCTAAGACCCAGCACGGTCAAATACATAAATAAAAATAAGCATTAAAAAAGAAATAGCTGAATACCAAGTGACCAAGTTCTTGCCAATATCTTGTGAGTAGAAGTGACAGCTACATGTTTGGCATGACCAGCTTTCTCCTTAAAGAGGTTGACTATAGAGGTCACCTAACCTGAATGGCAACCCACTCCAGTATTCTTGCTTGGAAAACCCCATGGACAGAGGAGCCTGGCAGGCTGCAGTCCATGGGATGGTAGAGAGTTGGACATGACTGAGCAACTTCACTTTACTTTACACTTTTTAACCTGGACCATACAGATGTAGAGAGAAGAAATTCTCTAAGATACTCTTGAGGGTCTGAGAGGTCAAAACTATTTTAATAATAATATTCCATTGTTATTTGTCTTTTGCACTATGTTGACATTTACACTGATGCTGCAAAGCTAATAGTGGATAAAGCTGCTGTTACTTTTGCTCACTATATTGGCAAAGCAAGAGAAACACCTTAGAACTGGCTCACTTGAATGACTTTAGGGGGGTTTGAAGCTACAGGGATGGCCCCTCCTTGTCTGGCACCTGGGTCCTGGGATTTCTATTTTTCATTTTTGCTGTTCAGCACAGCATGTGGGTTCTTAGTTCCCCTTCCAGGAATTGAACCCATGCCTGTTGCAACGGAAGTGTGGAATCTTAACCACTGGACCACTAAGAAAGTCACTGGCCCTACGATTTTTAAGGTAGAGGAACATTGACTCCTGGGGTGCACTGATACTTCCCATCTTTGCCAGTATTTAGTGTTGTCAGTGTTTAGGGTTTTCATGGGTTCTCAGTGATTTTTAAGAGTATAAAGAGAATAAAAGAACAGACTGTATTATTTACATATCTTTAGACCATGAAATTTTTGCACCTTGTTTTATGTCCCTGGATGTGTTCCAGTATCTCCTAGTTTATAGTCTATGGGAACTTGAATAGAATTTGTATCCCACTGTTGTGTGAAAATTGTGTAAATCTAACTAAGAATGTTGAATTGGTTCATAGTGGTTTTCAGGTCTACTATACCCTTCTACTTTTCTGTATATTCATTCTAATAATTTTTGAGAGTTTGCTATTGAAACTCCAACTAAAAGTCTTAACTTAAAAAATAATCCTAATATATAGTGAAACTATAGATAACTTTGTCCTGCATTTCCAAGTCTCCTATAAATGTGTTATCATACTTTCATAATTAAAAAATAAAAAAGAAAGAGGAAAAAAAGAGTATGAAGGGGTTCTGAGACAACAGGTTTGAGAACCACTATCCTAGAGAATCCCAAGCATAAAGATGGCAAGAACTTGATTCCTAAATTATTTACAGCTAATCAAACCAGTCAATCCTAGAGGAAATCAACCCTGAATATTCATTGGAAGGACTGATACTGAAGCTGAAGCTCCAATAACTTGGCCACCTGATGCAAAGAGCCGACTCATTGGAAACCCTCTGGTGCTGGGAAAGGTTGAGGGCGAGAGGAGAGGGGGCAACAGAGGATGGGATGGTTGGAGGGCATCACCGACTCAGTGGACAGGAGTTTGAGCAAACTCCGGGAGATGGTGAAGGACAGGGAAGCCTGGCATGCTGCAGTCCAAAGAGGTGGACAGGACTAGTGACTGAATGACAACAAAAAAAGGAGAAAGCTAGTGAAACCAAACATGTGGGTGTCAGTTCTGCTCACATGATACTGGTGAGAACTTGTCACTTGGTATTCATTATCTATTTCTGAATAACCATCCTACCCCCATTGGTTGACAATTTAGACTAGACTCATTAGGTAGCTCTTCTGATCTCTGTTGGAATCTCTCTTGTATTTTTGGTCAGTTTCAAGTCAGCTAGGCAGTTTAGCTACTGGGGATTGGCTGACTGCCAAATAAATAGACGGTGCCTGTCTCCTGTCTGAGGCTAAGACACCACGCCCTGGGTCTGATTCTTGCCCAGAGCGTCTGGAGAGAGGATGAAGGCTGATGAACCACTTTGGTGGTAGTGGCTCCTGCTTTTCAGCTTGGCCTGTTTCCAAGCCGTTGTTAGGGTAGGGGTGCCTGAGGGTCTCCCCAGATGTGGGGTGCAGGTCAACAATCCAGTGTGAGTTCCACATCTGTCCCATAGGCCTGACATGGGGAAGAGATGGAGAAAGAGCCTGGAGGTTCACTTGAGAGCGGAGTTGTAAGTGACTACTGGGAAGACAAATGATTCCTCTGGGTCAAGGGAATGGGAGGAGGTAAGGGCATGATCGTAAAGCACTGAGGAATCCACTAAAGCCCCACCACCCCAGAGAGGGGGCACTGCCTTCGCCTGCCTGGACCAGGGGCTAGCCTGCCGTGAGTTAGGTCCTTCTTTTCCTTTCCCTTCCTCCCTCCTCTGAAGCAGGCCCAGAAAGCCACAAGCCTGTCATCTGGCAAGCGGGGAAGCAACAGGAACAAATCAAAAAGAAGACCCAGGTGACTTGCTCATTGCAGACATCCAGCCTGAAGCCAGAACTGGGGGAAGAAGAATTAACAAAAAATTATTTGGAAACTGATTAAAAATTGGAATTCTAACTATTATATGAGACTGGATATTTAACATTTAGCTCAGCTGAATGTGCTTTAAAGAGAGGATGGGGACCCAAAAGTAAAACTGCATTTTAACTATGTCATTTTCCATGCATATATTTTCAACATATCCAATATTAAAATAATCTGTTTTGGGTCTTCCCTCATGGTCTAGTGATTAAGACTCTCAGCTTCCACAGCAGGGGGCAAGGATTTGATCCCTGGTCAAGAAACTAAGATCCCACATGCATGGTGAGGGGTGCTGCCAAATGAATAAATAGAAAATAAAAAATACTCTGTTTTGGGTCTCCATATTTTGATTTTTAAGGTGTCCTTGAAGAGAGTACATTGGTAACAATAAATAATAGTTAAGAAAATAACTCAAATGATTTGCAGGTTTGTGGGAAAGGTAATGAGTTTCATTTGGAAATGTCTTTGTGTTGTCTGACCAGTGGACGGAAGGACAGTATGCTTTTTATACAAAGTCTTGTAACAATGTTGAACAGATAGTAAATGCTGTGTAATTTTTAGCTATAATAAGAATTATTACTTTGGATTTGCGTATCTGATGTAAACCTATTCACTTCTTTGTCCTTATATGCGATGGTCATATCTAATGATTTAAAACAGGAGCAAAGTAAGCAAACCAAAGATACCACTTTTCTTAACTGTAGCAGAGTGTTTTCTCATTTTTTTCCCACCTTGATCTGAAATATTAGATTATAGATCCTTTGAGACTATAAATCCTGACTGTATTTCTGATTCCTACATGTCAATCACTGTTCAGAATACTATTTTGGCAGCTTTCTGGCGAGCAAATTATAATCTAGTTCAGTTTATATTAGTATACTTTGGTGTCAGTGATATTATGTAAATTATAACTTTATTAACTTGATATATTTTAACTCTGGTGGTAGTGCAAACTAGAGATGATTTAAATGTTTAAAAAAAATGTTTAGACTACTTTCACTGAATAGTAAATCATGCAAAAAGCATTTAAAACAAATAAGTGAATAAAAGTGTAGTTATCTCCATTTTGTTTGTGTTAATTGAACTTTATTTTCAGGAAAACATCTTCATATTTTGATTGAATTTTCTTTAAAAACAAGTTTAGCAAAAATAAAGGCAATTAATTTTGATGGAATATCATTTTTATTTGCAAATTTTATATATAGTACTTTAAAGCACTCAGCAATTCTTGAGTAACTATGTAATAAAACAATCCAGAGAGTTAAAGTTCTAAATCTTATTTTAAAAAGTAGCATTAACTTTGGTTTAAGCAATCCATACTGTTTTATAAAATCACCATATACTTACCCATTATTAATCATCCCCTATAAACTATCTGTATGGGAAAAAAATGTCTTTTCTCTTTTGATAAGCAGGTTCCTGGGAGAGTATGAGATTAGGTTAGTTTGTTAAATCATTAATCTATTCAGTCATAGCTCATAAAGTACTGATTATGGGCTAGGTGCTTGTCAAGGTACTGGACTTATTAAAAACAACAACAATGATGAACAAGCCACCTTCATGGACTTCATGTTCTTGCAAGGTAAACATAAAAACTGTGTAAATGAACAAATCAATAATATGATTTCTAGAGAGTGCTAATGCTATGAAGAAAATAAGATATGGCAATGGGACAAACAACAACTCTTCCATTATTAAGATGACAATTTTTGTTTTATTTCAATTGCAAAGACTTATATCTCATATTCTTATCATCTGTCTTGATATTTGTTAATAATTTGATAATACTTATTGAGCATTCAATTTGTACTAGGCATTCTGTTAAGCAGATAACTCTGTTATCTGCATTATCTCATTTAACCATCAACATTCCCCAAAGAGTGAGTGTTATTAATGTCTGCATTTTCTACCTGAAGACTCTGAAAGCTTAGAAGGTTTTATTGTTTTCCCTCAGGTTACATGGATTATAAAAAGGCACAACTGGGATTCGAACATAAGTCAACATGACTATAGGATTGGGATGTCTAATATGGTAGCCAATAAGCATAAGTGGCTATTTAAATTAATTAAAATTTAAACTTCAGCTTCTTAATCACATCAACTATATTTTAAGTGGCCACTAGCCACATGTGGTCAGGGGCTACCACATTGGATTGCATAGCTATATTCCATAATCCATAGTCTTCCACAATCACAGAAGGTGGTATTGGACAACACTGCCTAAAGCCTGGTTCTCAACCATGTCACTAAAAGCCTCCTTTTCAGTATATTTTTCTTAAATTTAAGAAAAGTGAGGGCTTCCTGATGGCTCAGTGGGTAAAAGAATATGACTGCAGTGCAGGAGACACAGGAGATGCAGGTTTGATCCTTGGGTCAGGAAGATACCCTGGGGAAGGGGATAGCAACCCACTCCAGTATTCTTGCCTGGGAAATCCCATGGGCAGAGGAGCCTGGTGGCTGCAGTCCGTGGGGTCACAAGAGAGTCAGATACGACTGACTGACTTAAGCACACATACACCTAAAGTAAGTGTCTAAGTTTTTAGATCTTTGGCTTTCATAAGAATAGTAGATATATTTCTCTAGGGTTTTGCATTAGTACCAAACATTTACTGAATAAGTGTCTCAATGGTATTTTTTTATATCCAATCTTTCTTTCTCAGACTCTTGTGCTTGCTTTTCCTTTGGGGAAATCTGAAATTTTGGTATTACTCTATTGTTTAGACATCTGCCTTAGAATACTCCTCCCAGGCATTTAGTGCATTGATAACACCTCTACGGTTGTGAGAGCTAGACTGTAAGAAAGCGGAGAGCTGAAGAATTGATGCCTTTCTGGTGGTAGAGAACTCCTGACAGTCCCTTGGACAGCAAGATCAAACCAGTCAATCTTAAGGGAAGTCAATTCTGAATACACATTGAAAGGACTGACGCTGAAGCTTAAACTCCAGTATTTTGGTCATCTGATGTGAACAGCTGACTCTGGAAAAGTCCTTGATGTTGGGAAAGATTGGGCACAGAAGGAGAAGAGGGCGTCAGAGGATGAGATGGCTGGATGGCATTACTGATGCAAAGGACATGAACTTGGGCAAATTTTGGGAGATGGTGAGATGTGGAGAGGCCTGGCATGCTGAAATCCATAGGCTTACAAAGAGTCAGACATGGCTGGGAGACTGAACAACACCCCTGCACTGGAGCCCAGCATAGAGGGGGGCAAACTCATTTCCTCTAACAACTCTCTTAATTTAGCAGTCCTAAAACATTACATGACATTGGGAATTTCTTTTTCTCTTTCTATTCTTGTTAAACTTGGAGGTTAGCTATTTTATATTTAGATATCAGAGTTTGAAGCTGAAAGCTCTCTTAAAAATCATCACACAATCTCTCTTTCTCTTTTTTATTAAGTTTGCTTTGTCATATTTAAAAACAACTGGACTATAGGATGATCTTTTACATTTATCTAGTTTCATTTTTTTCTATTTCATAGTCAGCACTCCTGTTTAACTTAGGTTAGGTTTTCCAACTTCTCCATCTCTTCTTTTTTTTTTTTTAATGTTCTTTCTAAAACGTTTATCCAGCATAGTAGAAAAGCTTTTATCTGCATATATATAAATAATAAATATAATATATATATTAGAAAATTTATCAATTTTTGCCTAACTAAAAAGTTTATGACATTTTGATTTCATTTGATGGATTTAGCATGAACAGAATGCTAGATTTCTAATTAAAAAGATAGATAGGCAGCAAGCAACAAGGTTTCACCGTATAGTATAGTGAACCATAGTCAATATCTCATAATAACCTATAATGGGAAATAACTTCAAAAATAATATACATGTATATGTATAAATGAATCACCTTGTTGTATACCTGAAACATTGTAAGTCAACTATACTTCAATAAAATATATATACGTTTTTTAAAAGTTTGCCGACCCAGCAACCCCACTGCTGGGCATACACACCAAGGAAACCAGAATTGAAAGAGACACATGTACCCCAATGTTCATCGCAGCACTGTTTATAGTAGCCAGGATATGGAAGCAACCTAGATGTCCATCAGCAGATGAATGGATAAGAAAGCTGTGGTACATATACACAATGGAGTATTACTCAGCCATTAAAAAGAATACATTTGAATCAGTTCTAATGAAGTGGATCAAACTTGAGCCGATTATACAGAGTGAAGTAAGCCAGAAAGAAAAACACCAATACAATATACTAATGCATATATATGGAATTTAAAAAGATAGTAACAATAACCCTGTATGCGAGACAGTAAAAGAGACACAGATGTATAGAACAGTCTTTTGGACTCTGTGGGAGAGGGAGAGGGTGGGATGATTTGGGAGAATGGCACTGAAACATGTATAATATCATATAAGAAACGAATCACCAGTCTAGGTTTGATGCAGGATACCGGATGCTTGGGGCTGGTGCACTTGGATGACCCAGAGGTATGGTAGAGGGAGGGAGGTGGGAGGGGTGTTCAGGACTGGGAACACGTGTACACCCATGGCAGATTCATGTTGATGTATGGCAAAACCAATACAATATTGTAAAGTAATTAGCCTCCAATTAAAATAAATAAATTTAAATTAAAAAAATTTAAAAAAGTTTGTCTTATTATTTATAAATTTTATTTTTGTCAGCTTCATTGAAGTTTAATATAAAATTGTAACATACCTAAAGTATACATCAAGGTGATTTAATATACATGTATACATTGTGAAAGGATTCCCCCCATCAAGTTAATTAATACCCTGCAGAGAACATTTAAGTTTTATTCTCTTAGCAGTTTTCAATTATACAATACAGTGTTATCTACATCAGTCTTCAAGCTTTTCACTAGATCTTCGTGCCTTATTCATCTTACAGCTGAGTTTGTGCCTTTTCCTAACCTCTCTCCTATTTTTCTCCCCCTTCTTCTCCCCAGTCCCAGGCAACTACTTTTCTATTTTCTGTTGTATGAGTTTGACATCATTATTTTAGATTCCACATGCAAGTGATACTATGCAATATCTGTCTTACTCTGACTTATTTCACTTTGCCCTCAAGGTCCATCCATGTTGTCCCAAGTGGCAGGATTTCCTTCTTCCTTGTGGTTGAATACTGTTTCACTGTGTATATACACCAAATCTGCCAGCAAAGTTCTGTCTAGTTAAGGCTTTTCCAGTGGTCATGTATGGATGTGAGAGTTGGACTATGAAGAAAGCTGAGCGCCGAAGAATTGATGCTTTTGAACTGTGGTGTTGGAGAAGACTCTTGAGAGTCTCAAGGAGATCCTACCAGTCCATTCTAAAGGAGATCAGTCCTGGGTGTTCACTGGAAGGTCTGATGCTAAAGCTGAAACTCCAATACTTTGGATGCCTCATGAGAAGAGTTGACTCATTGGAAAAGACCTTGATGCTGGGAGGGATTGGGGGCAGGAGGAGAAGGGGACGACAGAGGATGTAATGGCTGGATGGCATCACCAACTCGATGGACATGAGTTTGAGTGACCTCCGGGAGTTGTGGTGATGGACAGGGAGGCCTGGCGTGCTGTGATTCATGGGGTCACGAAGAGTCGGACACGACTGAGTGACTGAACTGAACTGAACCGATACACCAAATCTTCTTTATCCATTCATCTATCAATTTATGTTTAGGTTGTTTCCATATCTAGAACTATTGTGAGTAATGCTGCCATGGACATGGGAATGCAGTGAGGTTAGGAGGGTCTGAATCACAGGGTGAAGGCAGAGCGAATTACAAAGTTGAAGAGGCCCTTTCGCTGAATGGTGCTTTGCCTTGACTTTCAGAAGGAAGATTCTCAAAGTGTCAGCACCACCCGATTAACCTTAGCTGCCAGAGGATGGTTGGCCTACCCTCAGAATGTTTTACATTTTATTTTTAGATCATGTTTCCAAAAAAACTATCTTTTTAAAAGCAGGCTTTTCAGTCTGAAAATTTTACTACCCGCTCCTCAATCCGTGGCCTGTGCAACATCTTGGGGAAAGCTTACCCTTGGGGGAAGGTGGTGAATGTAGTTGTGGGGTGAGGTGAGCTCTGGTTCCCTTGTAGGGAGCAGCCCAGCAGACATGAGTTTCTGTCTTAACATTCCCCCAGGAAAATGGCAGGCCTGCTGATTCCTTTACTGACTCAACTATAAAGTCAACAACACCTTCCAAACACAAACATTAATTTTGTTCTCAGAGACAGTAAAGTCTGAACTGATCTGAGGGAAGAACAGTAGTGAGAAGCCTGCCCTGACTGGCCCTGGGAGTCAGTAACTGACAGCAGAATGCCGAACAGTGACTTTTTTGTCAGTAAGGGATGGAGCATCAGCAGTGGAGTTTCCTCTGACTGGGGACTACAGGTATGGGGAGAGGGTGACTTTATGTGCCTCTAGCCACATAGAGATGAAGGACATGGCTGGTACTCCCAGCTTAACGAGAAGCCGAGTAACACCCATCTACACTATGAGATGAGCTCTGTAACAGATGAGGGCGCAAGAGCGCCCTGAGGGGACAGAAGGAACATTCTTAATCATTGTGTGCTGTTACATGAGGAGCTTCAGGCAAAGTTTTGCCAGGAATTCACATTTCAACTCCATCCTGAAGTATAAGTACATCTTTGCCTCAAAGACGGAAGGGGGCAATGGTGGGAGGGGAATAGTATGGAGTCATCAAGAAATAAAGTCTGAGGAAGTTTTCTCAGTTTATTAGAATTTCTTTTACTTAGACATGTGTCTTCCTTCCCTTTGAATCTGATATTTAAAAAAGAGAAATATAAAATATCACAGAATAACCCATTTGCCAGCTACTTTTTTTTTTTTTACATCAGTTGTCTCTTTCTCCTTCCAATTTCCAAAAATATATATTAAATGCCTACTATGAACAAAACTGCCAAGCTCATGGACTGGGGTTATGGCATTGCAGGTAGGCATTGCAGCCTATTAGCTGTCTGATCTTGATCAACTTCCTCATTCCAGCACGGGGATCATAATAACATCTGCCCAGAAGTGTTGCTGTAAGAATTAAATGATTAACACATTGAAGGGACTTAGAAGAGGGTCTAGCATATAATAAAGACTCTCTGAGGATTAGATATGGTCATTATGACCCAAAAGATTACACGTATTGGGATAATATGGAAAATAACAACCTAACTTGCCTAAGATATAGAACATGGATAAGTTGAGAAGAAGGGGCTTGGAAGTTAGGAAGGAGCAAGACTGTGGATAGCCTTGAACGTCAGCCTCAAACACACAAGTTCTTGTAGATTTGATCAGTCTATCCATTGCTTTGGATAAATTCTCACACTAAAAAGTCTACCATATACATTTACACAATGGAATATTACTCAGCTATAAAAAGGAATGCATCTGAGTCAGTCCTCAGGAGGTGGATGAAACTGGAACATATACAGAGTGAAGTAAGTCAGAAATAGAAAGACAGATACTGTATATTAGCACATATAAATGGAATTTAGAAACATGGTAATGACGATCCTACATGCAGGGCAGCAAAGGAGACACAGATGTAAAGAACAGACTTTTGAACTCAGCGGAAGAAGGTGAGAGTGGGATGATTTGAAGGAATAGCACTGAAACATGTATATTATCATATATAAAATAGATGATATTTATCAGTGCAAGTTTGATGCATGAAGCAGGGCACCCAGAGCCAGTGCTCTGGGACAACCCAGAGGGATAGGGTGAGGAGGGAGGTGGGAGGGGTTTCAGGATGGGGGAGACACATGTACACCTGTGGCTTATTCATGTTGGTCGGTGTATGGCAAAAACCATCACAATATTGTGAAGTAATTATCCTCCATTAAAATAAATTAATTAAAAAAAGTCTACCATAATTTTTCCAATCTTTCCATAAGTTAGTTATTACAGATACATTTGATGGAAAGAAACCTTGAAGTGTTTATTTATTTTGCGATTTGTGTAGGTGAACATGTTTCTTTATATTCATTTGGGTAGCAGTAGCTTTTGCAATAAAAGCAGAAGAATCTATGATGCAAAATGTTTATGCTTGAGAACTGGGAAACTTAGAGCTGGTCCTTAAGCTGTATTGAAGACATATCTCCTTAGTCATTGCCTGGAACTGGGCTAAATAGTAGAAGTATTTATTTTAATATGTGTATATATATATATATATATGTACATATATATTTGACAGATATTTATTTTATCTGCATTTTGTGAAAGATAAAGCAAATAGAAGACTGTTTTAAAGCTTGCAGTCCATTGAGAAATACAGAAAAATAAACTGAACTTTTATAATGTAGTTTGATTAATGTTATACAATAGGAGCACTTGTTGCATACCTGGACTTAGAGAGATGGGAAAATTGAGATCTGATGGATGGTTCAGAATTTTCTAGATAGAACAAAGTTGTGAGTTTCAGACAGAGGAAACAGAATGTATAGGGTCCTGGAGGCAAGAGAAAACACGGGGAAGGTTTTACTAATAAGTATATATTGGTGGGAATATCATTTATCAATAGCAATACTTTTGCTTCTTGTCTTGAAATTATATTATGGACAGAGTCACAACATCAGTGGGCTGCAAAAAGGTAGCAGCTGTGGGTTGCTGACAGTGTATTAGTTTCTTACCTGATCAACCTTTGGGAGGGAAATACAGTTAAGAAACAAATCACTTGAAGCCTAAGGAGGTAGCTAAGTTAATTATCTGAAACCCAAGTGAAGAGAGAGGGTAACGATGATGATATATGTCAAGATTTGAATGTGGAAGGAAAGCATTCAAGCAAAAGGCTTATGAGTTGAATCTTCATCCAACTTATGGGTAGAGTATTCTGCGTACTGTTTGTAACTACACATATATTTCTAGACAGAGTGAACTTCAAACACAGCGGGCTCTGGTGTATTTAGTTTTATGTTATTAGATTAACCTACTGTTTTGCCTGGCATATAGTAAACACTCAATAAATATGAGCTACTACTATCATTTCAGTATTGTAAGAATAACATGTGATGCAAAGTCATTTAACAACGGAGTCATGTAGAGGATGGTAATTAGAAAACACTGCTGATACAGTTGATGTGATTCTTTTTTCTCTCACAGCCATTTCCTTTTCCCTGGCTATTTCTAGCCAAAGAGATACAGAAAGATGTGACTGAATTCTGTGACAGATTAGTGTTGGGAGTTGTGCAACCTTGATTCCCTGAATCAATTCCACCTCAACTCTTAAGCAGTGAATGCTAGTGACTGCATCCCAGGGTTTTTTTTTTTTTTTTTTAATAAAGCTGTAGATAGGGGACTCTTCAAGGTAGAGAACCAAAACTGTCATCTATATTGTTAAAATTAGATCCAGTTGGCTCAAATACTAAAGTAAGGCTGCTACTACAAGCAGAGTATATTCAAGAAATAAAGTCAAGGATGAATCAATGCAAAAATGTAAAGCTGGCTACACATGAACTTGGGAGTGACTGAGAGATTACCCGGACCTCCAGCTGTCAGGAAAACTGAAAAAATAGAAATAAAACAACACCCTCCACTCTCCCACCCCTAAATTTACCAATATAAATACCCTCCTCACCAAATGACTTGGACTTTCCAGATTATAAAGAAAGAAAAATTTATGTTTTATTTTTATTTTGTATAAACCATCATTTAGGCAGGTGTAATGGAAAAACTTTATAATTAATAATATATGCTGTCTGTAGCGTAAATAGTTTTTCAGGAATGCTCACATCATGTTTGGAAAGCAGAAAATTTTAAAGGAATTAACTCTTATTTATTGGACATCTTCTAAGTACTGATAATAAGCAAGAGACACTGGAAATACTAGGGTAAAGAGTGAACGAAAGACAAACTGACTTACTTTCTAAAGGGCGAACTAACCATGAATCAAATAGTCTCACAAAAAATGTCAAAATGTGACTGTGATAAGTGCAAATGAGAAGCACACGCCCCTATGAGATTGTGTAGTGGCGCATTAGACCCTGATTAGGGCTGGAAGTGTTGGTTCAAGTCAGACCTGAAGAATAAAGAAAAATTGAATAGGTTAGAAGAGTTGAAGCTTTTGATTTGTGGTGTTGGAGAAGACTCTTGAGAATCCCTTGGACTGCAAGGAGACCAACCAGTCCATCCTAAAGGAAATCAGTCCTGAATATTCATTGGAAGGACTGATGCTGAAACTGCATTACTTTGGCCACCTAATGCAAAGAACTGACTCATTTGAAAAGTCCTTGATGCTGGGAAAGATGAAGACAGGAGGAGAAGGGGACGACAGAAGATGAGATGGTTGGATGGCATCACTGACTCAATGGGCATGAGTTTGAGTAAACTCCAGGAGTTGGTGATGGACAAGGAGGCCTGGGGTGCTGCAGTCCATGGGATAGCAAAGAGTCAGACACGACCGAACGACTGAACTGAACTGAATGGGTCAGAAGAGTAGGATGTGCAGGTGGAGAGTGATCCAGAGAAGAGCATATGAAAAACCTTAGGTTGGAAGGGACTTGAATCTCTTCAAGGACTAGGAGCAGGTCCATGAAGCAGAGCTCAGAGGAGATGGGGTGTGCAGAGAGCAAGGGGAGGCTACAGACACAGGAAAAGGGCAGTAAGAAAATCCCAGCTTTTAAGTTGGTATATCTACCACTTGGGAAAAAGACTGTGTTTCTCAGCTTTCTTGTGGCTTAGTTTTGGCCAAGGGGATGTAAGAAGAAGTACTGACTGCAACTTTCAAGAAGTTTCTTTAAAATGAAGAAGACATGTTCTTTCCTTCCATTTTGTCTTCCCCATGGATAGAAATGTGAATAAAATAGCCATTCTGCAACACGAAATGAACTTGTGATAGAAGTCTTATGTATAGCAGAGCTACAAAATGGAAGGAACTTGGGTACCTAATACTTCTGAGCATCACACTAGACTTAGCTTGATGACCTAGATTCTTGGGGAGAGAAAAAAAAAACACCCTTTTCTCTTGTGTAAGCCACTGATATTTAGTTTTATTTCCTGTTAATCACAGATGATATAATTGTAAAGATAGCTTCAGGGTTTCAGAAGTCTAGAACAGGCATAGCTAAATCCATAGTTTTTCAGTTTTTGTGTACTCTCCTGCCACTTACGTCTTTATGACTGGCTAGAGAGGGAAGAGATTTTTAGCTAACAGGAAATTCATCTGGTTGCCCCGGCTTCACTTTAGCATTACTGTGAAGTATCTTACCAGAGTAAGATCCTTAGAAATACTTAGGCAAAGTGTGAAAACTGAACCATGGTATGATGAAGTTTAAAAATATTTCACATAATTGATATATATATGTCTTTCAGTTAAGTAAGACCTCCTTTCCTGAGAAGGAATTAGAATATTTTGGAGGAATGTATGTCAATCAAAAGGGAAATAGAACCTGAGAGAACGGAGAGGAAGTTTCATTTGCTTAGTGTAGATAGATCCCATTGAACTACTGGCTGTACTTTAGAAGGTAGAAAGCCCCGGACAAAGCATATGATACACAGTATAATTTCATGTTCATTAGCTACACCAGCTTGAGGCAGTGATTTTCTATAAGCCATGAAACACTTTATTAGTAGTATTATTATTTTTGAATTGAAGTATAGCTGATTTACAATGATTCAGGTATAAAGCAAACTGTGTGTATATATATGTGTGTGTGTATACATACACATATATATCTGAATACATATATATATTTTTTTTCTTTAAGCTTGTTTTCTGTTATAGGTTATTACAAGATATTGAGTATAGTTCCCTGTGCTGTACAGTAGGATCTTCTTGCTTACCTATTTTATCTATAGTAGTTTATATCTGTTAATCTCAAATTTCCAATTTACCCCTCCCTGGCTTTCCCCTTTGGTAATCATAACTTTGTTTTCTCTATCTGTGAGCCTATTTATGTTTTGTAAAGAAGTTCACTTTTATCATTTTTGTTTTTGTCTGACTTACTTCACTGAAGTTTAATATTCTTTAGGCTCATCCTTGCATGCATTCTTAGTCGCTCAGTGGTGTCCGACTCTTTGCAACTCCAGGAATTATAGCCTGCCAGACTCCTCTGTCCATGAGATTTTTCAGGCAAGAATACTGGTGTGGGCTGCCATTTCCTCCACCAAGGGATCTTCCCAACTCAAGGATCAAACCCATGTCCCCTTTGTCTCCTGCACTGGGAGGCAGATTCTTTTCCCTCTCTCTCTTTTTTTAAATAATTCAGTTCTAATTTATTATGTACTATTTTTTGCTAACTTCCAAAATAAATAATTTTCTTAGTTATTTTTAAATCCTTAAAATAGTCAAATTCTGTTGCTTTGACTTAAATTCTTAATATTTAGTAATCAAATGCATTTTTATCAGTTTAGGCAGGTAGATTCTTAGCCACCGAGCCACCTGGGAAGCCCTCTAGGTCCATCCATCTTGCTGCAAATAGCATTATTTCACTCTATTATGGCTGAGTAATAGTCCATTATACACATGCACCACATCTTCTTTACCCATTTATCTGTGGAAAGGAAAGAAAAAGGAAAGAAAAAGAGAAGTCACTCAGTCTTCTCTGACTTTTTGTGACCTCCTCCGTCCATGGGATTTTCCAGGCAAGGGTACTGGAGTGGGTTGCCATTTCCTTCTCCAGAGGATCTTCCTGACCCAGGGATTGAACCCGGGTTTCCCACATTGCAGGCAGACACTTTATCAAATAAAAGCTTACTCGGAGGTCATACGTATATCAAGTTGGCCCCACACAGCTGTTCTTATTGGCAGGGACATCAGAGGTAGAAAATCCTGCCTGAATCCCTTCCAAATCTCCTCCAGTTGTGACTCCAAGAGAGGTTTTAACAGAACACCTTAGAGCTCCAACCAATGATGTTGGAAGAGCAATTTTGGGGAAAGGGGGGCACAATAACAGTTATAAAACAGCATTTTTCTGGCTCCACTCTGACTTTTTCTGGAAAAAATTCAGCCCCATTCTGATTCATTCTACTGTTTTTCTGGACATTTTTGAATGTCATCAGCTAAATTGTCATCTTCTAAAAAGACCTTCCCTGATTATGCAGTCTGGTAAAGAGTAGCACCCCTCAAGTACTCTTTACCATATCACCGCATTTGACATTTACTTGTAGGACATTTTATTCTCAGAAATTTCCTTGTTTCATTCACCAGTGTCTTATCTCTTTCCTCCTTGCAAGACAAAATCTATGAGAGTAATCTCTGTTTTGTTTACTGCTACGTCCCCAGTACCTGACATGGTGTTTGGCACAGTGAATGTGCTCAGTAAATATTTTTTTTGGCAAATGTATTAGTTCCCAGAATTGCCATTAAAAATTACCACCAATTGGGTGGCTTAAAGCAGCAGAAATTTATTCTTTCACAATTCTGGAGGCCACAAGTCTGAAATAAAAGTGTTGGAGCAGCTCTGCTCCCTCAGAAGGGTCTGGGAAAGCTGGCCCCCAGCGTTCCTTGCCTTGTGGTTGCCCAACTCCTCGTCGTTGCTACTCTCTGTCTCTGTCTTCACATGGCCTTTTCCTTGCTCTCTATGTCTCTCTGCTGCTGCTAAGTCGCTTCAGTTGTATCTGACTCTATGCGATCCCAGAGACGGCAGCCCACCAGGCTCCCCCGTCCTTGGGCTTCTCCAGGCAAGAACACTGCAGTGGGTTGCCATTTCCTTCTCCAATGCTGCTACTGCTGCTGCTAAGTCGCTTCAGTCGTGTCCGACTCTGTGCGATCCCACAGACGGCAGCCCCTTGGGCTCCGTCATCCCTGGGATTCTCCAGACAAGAACACTGGAGTGGGTTGCCATTTCCTTCTCCAATGCATGAGAGTGAAAAGTGAAAGTGAAATTGCTCAGTCATATCTGACTCTCAGAGACCCCATGGACTGCAGCCCACCAGGCTCCTCCGTCCATGGGATTTTCCAGGCAAGAAGGTCTCTTCTAAGGATGCTTCTCTTTGGATTTAAAGCCCACTGAGATAATCCACGGAGAAGGCAATAGCAACCCACTCCAGTACTCTTGCCTGGCAAATCCCATGGACAGAGGAGCCTGGTGGGCTGCAGTCCATGGGGTCTCTAGGAGTTGGACACGACTGAGCGACTTCACTTTCACTTTTCACTTTCATGCACTGGAGAAGGAAATGGCAACCCACTCCAGTGTTCTTGCCTGGAGAATCCCACGGACAGGGGAGCCTGGTGGGCTGCCGACTCTGGGGTCACACAGAGTTAGGTGGACACGACTGAAGCGACTTAGCAGCAGCAGCAAATAATCCAGGATGATCTCATCTTGAGATCTTTAACTTAATTACATCTGCAAAGACCTTCTCCCGAATATCACATTCAGAGGTTTGGGGGGCGGGGGTTGGATGCAGACATGTATCTGGGGAATCACTATTCAAGCCGCTACAGCATTGCACTTGAGGGAGGCATGAATGAACAAGTTAACCAGCCCTTTGGTTAGCCTGTGGTGTCTGCCATTTTCCTCTTCTGCTCTGGCTGGTTGGGGTTATGTTTCCTGTCACTGCTGATGCCCCAAATGATGGCTATCATCCCAGTGACTAGGTCAGGGACGTCAGTAGGACAGCCAGAGACACAAAGGTTGCAGGTGTCTAAAGATGTGGACCTTGTTGGCTATGCCCAGGCGGCTGTCTCCTCACACTGCTGAAGCTATGGTGACATGTCTCTTAGCAAATGTCAAGCCTGGTGACTCTTTAATCTCCTCTTACTGAGGTGGGCTGCCATTTCTTTCTCCAGGGGATCAAACCCAGGTCTTCTGCATTGCAGATGGATTCTTCACTGTCTGAGCCACCAGAGAAGCCTCTAACTGCTGCAGGAGGAGTTAGTCTGGGGACTCATTGTTGCAGGAAAAGAACCGAGGCTGGAAGTCTGAGTTGGAAATGAATCTGAGTGACAAAAACTATGCTGTATTCAAAACTACACTCCCACCCTTCTTTGAGACAAGCTTGTCTTTATTCCCCCAGTCTTTTTCCCAAAGTAGAATTTCCTACCTAGGGATGTCTTGGTACTTCATGTAAACAAATCCCTGTTGGTCCATCTCTGTTCTCCAGATAGGCCCGGAGTGAAGGCTGAATCATTCATTATTTATTCCCCAGCATAATAAAACCTTTACTGCTTATTTGCAACAGAACTAGGGTAATAAAGATTCAGGAAGCAAAAATGCACAAGCTACAGCAGTTTGTTTAAGAGCAAGACAGCTCTACTGTTGCCTACAAGAATTCTTCCCTGGCGTCTGCCGCAATGCTCTAAAAAGGACCCTCGCCTGCGGTCTCAGCGATGCGGTCCTCAGGGAAGAAGGGCTGAGCTGCTGTTTCCTTCATCCCCCACCTGCTTGCCCCGTCTCCTGCTTTCCCTGCGGTGGACGACAAAGAATGGTCCAGCTCTCTCCCTATTCGAAGCCCTCTTTTGCTGTCCATGCTAAACAAAACTCCGATTTCTAAATCGGAGGCCCCAAAGCATTTGCTTTCTCACCACTAATTTCCCTGGAAGAAACCCTGATCACTGGGGAGAGATGAAGACGTACACATAATTGAAGCTCAGATATTTTCCCCAAGGCCACAGGCTTTCTTTTTGCAGAAACACTTATGACTTCTAATGACCACTGGGGGTCCCCAGCGGACTTTTCCAATCACCAGAGGCGCCGCATCCCTCACCCCTCCCGTCCCTTCCCGAAATGCCCGGAAACCCCAGTCTGCTGCTAAGTCACTTCAGTCGTGTCCGACTCTGCAACGCCATAGACGGCAGCCCACCAGGCTCCATCGTCCCTGGGATTCTCCAGGCAAGAACACTGGAGTGGGTTGCCATTTCCTTCTCCAATGCATGAAAGTTTAAAGTGAAAGGGAAGTCGCTCAGTCGTGTCCGACTCTTAGGGACCCCACGGACTGCAGCCCACCAGGCTCCTCCGTCCATGGGAGTTTCCAGGCAAGAGTACTGGAGGGGGTTGCCAGTGCCTTCTCCGGAAGCCCCAGTCAAAAACCTCATTAAGCTGTGACGTCAGCCATCCTGGAAAGCTGCACTGTGGTTGTGCCCATAGGTATGGCTAAGCCTCAAAGGAGTGGGGCTAAGTGCTTTCCCTGTCAGCCGAATTTTCAGCTTAAATCATTGTTCTAATGTTATTTTATTGTGCTTTGGGGCCCTGGTGGGTAGACTAGGTGGCAGAGGAGCAGCATTTAGTTTTCTTTGGAGTTTGTAATATGCTTGACACATCTTAAATACTTGGGTGAATAAGACACAGTTTATAGTCCTTTAAGTGATGAGCAACTTCGGGCACCTTTTTTCATGTCAAAGTTATATGTTTGCAAGGGAATAAGAAAAAAGGAAACACAGTTATGAAATATCTAATATATAGTTCATGGTTTTTAAATTCATCCGGGCTTCCCTGGTGGCTCAGATAGTAAAGAATTTGCCTGCCGTGCAGGAGACATGGGTTTCATCTCTGGGACAGGAATATCCCCTGGGGAAGGGAATGGCAACCCACTCTTGCCTGGAGAATCCCATAGACAGACATGGGGTCACAAAGGGTTGGACACGACTGAGAGACTAACACTTTCATTTACATTCATTATATTATTTAATATTCAAAATGACCTCATGAGGTTGGGATTATTGTTCCAAACATGCAGATCAGGGAGGTGACATTTAGAGAGATTAGCTTGTCTGCTGTTCTACTGCTAATCGGGAGGACGGTGCCAATAGCACCTATTTGGACGCAAATTGTGTGCTGGGCTCTTTGTCCCACATCCTCCAGCTTTTTGGTTTTACCATTTTACCGAGCAAAGGCCTCCAATCATAGGTCTACCTGAAGCTTTCAAAGTACATAACCAAATCCAAAAGGTGAAGTTGCCCTTTTTTGGATAATAAAATTCAACTTCAAATTTAATCAAGCAAATGCTTACTAAATACCTTTTATCCATCAGGCTTTATGGCTACTGGAGGTTCAACTGAGGGCCTCATGTGCTACATTCAGGATAAGAAAGAAAGCAGTACTGTTGGGGAAAACGTGTTATTTTGACCAGAATAACATGGACTGTCTGTGTCTGCATAAAGTCAATCAAGGGAAGAGAAGGAGGGTGATCTCATGAATTACTGCAGAAGAGAAACTCACGATTCCTTACCAGATCCCAAACAAAGGGTAATGTGACAAATAAAGAAAAACGACCAGGTTCACAGCATGGTACAAAGTGTGTCAATCCACAGAAAATTCAGCAACAGGGAAAACACATAAGGGTCTCTTTTAATCAGTTCCAACACAGGGAGCAGCCCAGGGCCTGCAGCAGAGTAGACTCCAGAACTGCTGATCCCAAGTTCAATGATGTTCTTAAAAGTGTATCTGGGCCAACAGTGGGTGGCCCACACTCCCTGCAGCACACGTCATGCTCAGGTGGACTCCATTCAGTCTGCCCTCAAAGGAAAGGTTAAAATGAGAAACCAAACCTAGACACTTGAAACTCACAGGACTCTCTTAGATTGCTCCCAAGTTATTAACAGAGAAATATATTTGTCTATTAATAGTCATCCAACAATTATATATTTCTAGGAAATATGCCTCATTCCCAAGTATTACATCCTCTAGTTTTATCATGAAGAGATCCTAAAGAAATGTGAAAGTAAAATGACTCTGATGTCCCTTCAGTTCAGGCGCTTAGTCATGTCTGACTCTTTGCGACCCCATGGACTGCAGCACACCAGGCCTCTGATTCCATCACCAACTCCCGGAGCTTACCCAAACTCACTGAGTCCATTGAGTTGGTGATGCCAACCAACAATCTCATCCTCTGTCCTCCCTTTCTCTTTCTGCCCTCAATCTTTCCCAGTATCAAGGTCTTTTCAAATGAGTCAGCTCTTTGCATCAGGTGGCCAAAGTATTGGAGTTTCAGCTTCAACATCAGTCCCTCCAATGAATACCCAGGACTGATCTCCCTTAGGATGGACTGGTTGGATCTCATTGCAGTCCAAGGGACACTCAAAAGTGTTCTACAACACCACAGTTCAAAATCATCAATTCTTCAACCCTCAGCTTTCTTTATAGTCCAACTTTCACATCCATACATGACTACTGGAAAAACCATGGCCTGAACTAGACAGACCTTTGTTGGCAAAGTTATGTCTCTTTTTAATATGCTGTCTAGGATGGTCATAACTTTCCTTCCAAGGAGTAAGCGTCTTTTAATTTCATGGCTGCAGTCACCATCTGCAGTGATTTTGGAGCCTCCCAAAATAAAGTCAGCCACTGTCTCCCCATCTATTTGCCATGAAATGATGGGACTGAATGCCATGATCTTAGTTTTCTGAATGCTGAGCTTTAAGCCAACTTTTTCACTCTCCTCTTTTACATTCATCAAGAGGCCCTTTAGTTCTTCTTCACTTTCTGCCATGAGTGGTGTCATCTGCATATCTCAGGCTATTGATATTTCTCCTGGCAATCTTGACTCCAGCTTGTGTTTCATCCAACCNAGGGATTGGGGGCAGGAGGAGAAGGGGACAACCGAGGATGAGATGGCTGGATGGCATCACGGACTCAATGGACGTGAGTCTGAGTGAACTCCGGGAGTTGGTGATGGACAGGGAGGCCTGGCGTGCTGCGATTCATGGGTTCGCAAAGAGTTGGACACAACTGAGCGACGGAACTGAACTGAACTGATCTTTTCTTCATTGTATATTCCTGCCTCCTTTGTCAAAGATTAGGTGAACATGGGTCCTGAGTTTATCTCTAGACTTTGCGTCCTGTTCCATTGATCTGTATTTCTGTTTTTGTATGAGTACCATACTGTCTTGATTACTGTATTCATGTAGTATAGTCTGAAATCAGAGAGCCTGATTCCTCCAGCTCCATTTTTCTTTCTCAAGATTGCTTTGGCTATTTGAAATTATACATTTTTTTGTTCTAATTCTGGGGGAAATTCTGTTGGTGCTGTGAGAGGGCTTGCATAGAGTCTATAGACTGCTTCCGACAGTATACTGGTTTTCTCAGTGTTGCATAGAGTCTGTAGACTGCTCTTGACAATATACTGGTTTTCACAGTGCTGGCTCTTCCAGTCCAAGAACATGGTGCATGTGTTTGCGTTGTCTTTGCTTTCTTACCTCAGTATCATATAGTTTTCTATGCACAGATACTTTGCCTCCTTAGATAGGCTTATTCCTGTTTTATTCTTTCTGTTGCAGTGGTCAGTGGGGTTGTCTCCTTGGTTGATCTTTCAGAGCTCTCGCTGTCGGTGTGTAGGCATGCCGGAGGTGTCTGTGCCTTGGTTTCGCATCCTGCTGCTTTGCCAGAGTCGTCGTTTAACTCCGGTCATTTTCTGGTGGCAAGTTTAGGATTTTCTGTGTCTAGTCTCACGTCATCTGCAGACAGTGACAGTTTTGCTTCTTCTTGTCCAATATGA
This sequence comes from Neotragus pygmaeus, assembly GCA_006410875.1. Taxonomy (NCBI): domain Eukaryota; kingdom Metazoa; phylum Chordata; class Mammalia; order Artiodactyla; family Bovidae; genus Neotragus; species Neotragus pygmaeus. The sequence continues at coordinate 1,607,744 of SJYV01024581.1, read as the reverse complement.
ACTCTTTTTTTTGCCTTTTCTTCTCTGATTTCTTTGGCAAGGACTTCTAAAACTATGCTGAGTAAGAGTGGCGCGAGGGGGGAATCTTGCCTCAGAGGAAGCGCCTTCTGTTTGTCACCGTTGAGAAGGGTGTTTGGTTTGGCTTTGTGGTTTATGGCCTTTATTATGTTGAGGTAGGTTCCCTCTGTGCCCGCTTTCTGGAGAGCTTTGATCGTAAATCAGTGGTTGATTTTGCCAAAAGCGTTTCCTGAATCTACTGAGATGACCATATGGCTTTTATTCTTAAGCCTGTAAACGTGGTGTATTATACTGACTGATCTGCGTATATTGAAGAATACTTGCCCCCTATCTGACCATGGTGTATGATCCTCTTAATGTGTTGTTGGATTCTGTGAGCTCATATTTTGTTGAGGATTTTTGCGTCCATATTCATCAGTGATACTGGCCTGTAATTTTCTATTTTTGTGATATCTTTGTCTGGTTTTAGTATCACGGTGATGGTGGCCTCATAGAATGAGCTTGGAAGTGTTCCTCTCCCTGCAATTTTGGAAGAGTTTGAGAAGGATGATGTTAGTTTTTCTCTAAATGTTTGATAGAATTCACCCGTGAAACCATCTGGTTTTGGACTTCTGTTTGTTGAAAGATTTTTAATCACAGTTTCAATTTCTTTGCTTGTGATTGGTCTGTTTGTATTTTCTGTTTCTTCCTGGTTCAGTCTTGAAAGCTTTTACCTTTCTAAGAATTTGTCCATTTCTTCCAAGTTGTCCATTTTATTGGTATGCTGCTGCTGCTAAGTCACTTCAGTCGTGTCCACCTCTCTGCAACCCCATAGACGGCAGCCCACCAGGGTCCCCCGTCCCTGGGATTCTCCAGGCAAGAACACTGGAGTGGGTTGCCATTTCCTTCTCCAATGCGTGAAAGTGAAAAGTGAAAGTGAAGTCGCTCAGTCGTGTCCGACTCTTAGCGACCCCATGGACTGCAGCCCACCAGGGTCCTCCGTCCGTGAGATTTTCCAGGCAAGCATACTGGAGTGGGGTGCCATTGCCTTCTCCGTTATTGGTACACAGTTGCTTGTAATAGTCTCTTATGATCCTTTGTATTTCTGAGGTAACAACTGTAACTTCTCCCTTTTCATTTCTAGTTTTATTTATCTGAGTCCTCTCCCTTTTTTTCTTGAGGAATCTGGCCAAAGGTTTATCAGTTTTTTTCAATTTTCCCAAAGAAACAGCTTTAGTTTCATTGGTCTAAAGAAATAAAGTTTTCTTAGAACAACTTGTTTTTAGTGAACCGACGGGCTGCTTATAATAAATTCAACCATTTCCAAGTTAGTAAAAATATTTATATAAAGCAGCTTATTTAAGTTTGGTTTCCACAATTCCTTCGAAAAAATCCGAGTATTTCGTTATTTCCATTATTCAGATATTTGATTCTGTTTTCATTTAACAGAACAAAATGAGTAATAAACAAAATAAACCCAACTAGCAACTGAAGTGACTTAGCAGCAGCAGCAGCAGCTACAATTTTAAATATATCTAAATAACAATTGAATCAACAGACTATGTGAAATTGGAGGAAATCTACGATGCTGTTGCTTTAATCAGATGCAAATATGTAGCTTTAAGTGCTTTTATTGGGAAAAAAAGAAAAATGATTGAATGGATGGATGAACCAAGCATTCAACCTTTGGGGACAGAGATGAAAATAACTAAAAATCAGTTTTAAACTCACTCTTTTGACAAAAATATAAGCAAGCATCTAACAAAATTTTATTACAAAAGGAGTGAGGTAAATAAATATTAAATACTTAATATTAGACTTAAAAAATAAACCTCTAGGTAAGAAGGAAATAAATCAGGGTGGTGTCAAGATTTGGATACCAGAAAGGAAATGTTGTGAGGAATTTTTACAGAGACAGTACTTTTAAAACAAAAAAAAGCTTTAGAAAACTTTTAGAAGCTTAATGGGAAAAGCTCATGATCCTGGTAGTAAAAAGGCATTGGAGAACTTAGGAGCTCTTTCAGTAAATAGAATGCAGGTTACAAAGCCAGGCTGCAAGAGATCGAGTTGGTAAAAAGAGGCAGCAAGAGTCACCATTTCCAGAGTTCCAGAAATTCAATAAAAGGGGCCCAGCCATGAAGCCAGGTCAGGTTCTGGTACAGTGTTTTGAAGGATTCGTGGATCTTCCAAAAAATGCCTCTGTTGCTACTGATTTAACCTGTTGAAGAAACTTGTGCCAATGGATCCGTTTTGAAGCAGTTCCTTTACATGGTACTATTTTTAATTATAGTGTGTAGTGAACAACAGTACTGAAATTACATAGAACTAGGCATGCAGTAGATGTGACATTCACTGTCTTGCTAACTCCAAAGCCCTCTTAGCCCTCTGTAGTGTCCTCATCTTTATTCCAGGCTAGTCCGGTCCTCACTGTCCACAGCTCTCTTGACAGCTGCATTAATTTTCACTCATTTAGCACATGTGATTTAATAGCCAGTAGTGCTTATTGCAGATTGCTTAGTACGTCTTGGGAAGAACGCTGCTGCTGATACTTAAGCTCTGTCTTAGCTAACTTTCTTATAAACATTGTCCTGCCTGAAACACAATCAGTGGACAGTGGACAATGTGCGTAGCATGCTTGCCCTAGAAGTACCTTGGTTAAGATTGTTCCTATCTGAAAATACAGAGTCACCTTCAGTAGTCGTTTTCTAAATAAAATACTATTCTAGAAGCTCTGGGTACTGGATGAGGGGAAATTGGTTAAAATCAAAAACTACACAAAAAAAGGGTAACAGTGCTCATCCCCTTTTCAGAGCTATTCGGATGAAAAATGGCTCAGCATGAGCTTGATCTATATGTTTTTCCTGGTTATTAGTAGTAATGAAGATGCATTAACCATAGTCTCTTGATAATGCGCTAGCAGTTTCTTAGTACTTTTATCAACATATAAATTTTAGAACTGGCAATATGGGAATTCAACTAGTACATTTTTGTTTATAAAAAAGGGTAACAACATTATAACTTCTTCATATCTGTGAATTATGAATCTCCACTTTCAGACAAGCAAAACGAAAATGCAGTGGAACTGCAGTACCGAAATAGCTCTTCTTTCCTCCACCACTGAAGAGGGGACTGCACACAGGGGCATCCGTAATTGACGAGTGCTTTACATGTCGCGCATACCTTTTCTCAATAAACGTGTACTGAGTGCCTTCCCTGTTGCTTAGCTGTAATGTCTGTCAGTTGAAAGGCTTTACTTCCTTAGGAAGCAGCTGAAAATTACAAGTAGTGCGTCATCACTATATATCATTTATCTATATTAGGAAACATTGTCATTCAACAATTTTGGGAAGGACATTACATAGCTCATTTCTTTGAAGATGAAATAATGCAAAATAAACCATTTGGAAAAGGATTTTTTTTTTTCAGATTTAATTATGTTATAAATGAATAGTTCTTTCTTTTATAAAGCTGAATTCCAAGCCTCCCATACCTCGCCTGTAATGTTAGCTAGAATCATTAGAGAAGATTTTATGGGAAAAAAAAGCATAGAGCTCTTTGATTTTTACTATAGAACTCTGTCTAGTTTATCTATTCAGAAATCTATCTAGATTAGTTCAGTCACTCAGTCGACTCCCTGTCCATCACCAACTCCCGGAGCTTACTCAAACTCCTGTCCATTGAGTCGGTGATGCCATCCAACAGTCTCATCCTCTGGCATTCCCTTCTTCTCCTGCCTCCAATCTTTTCCAGCATCAGGGTCTTGTCTAATGATTCAGTTCTTCCCATCAGGTGGCCAAAGTATTGGAGTTTCAGTTTCAGCATCAGTCCTTCCAATGAACTCAGGACTGATTTCCTTTAGGATGGACTGGTCAGATCTCCTTGCAGTCCAAGGGACTCTCAAGAGTCTTCTCCAACACCACACTTCAAAAACATCAAATCTTTGGCACTCAGCTTTCTTTATAGTCCAACTCTTACATCCATACATGACTACTGGAAAAACTGTACCTTTGATTAGATGGACCTTTGTTGGCAAAGTAATGTCTCTGCTTTTTTATATGCTGTCTAGTTTGGTCATAACTTTCCTTCCAAGGAGTAAGCGTCTTTTAATTTCATGGCTGCGGTCACCATCTGCAGTGATATTGGAGCCCCCAAAATTGAAGTCTCTTACTGTTTCCATTGTTTCCCCATCTATCTGCCATGAAGTGATGGGACCAGATGCCATGATCTTAGTTTTCTGAATGTTGACTTTTAAGTCAACTTTTTCACTCTCCTCTTTCACTTTTATCAGGAGGCTCTTTAATTCTTTGCTTTCTGCCATAAGGGTGGTATCATCTTGAATCCAGCTTGTGCTTCATCCAGCCCAGCATTTCTCACAATGTGCTCTGCATATAAATTAAATAAGCAGGGTGACAATATACAACCTTGGCGTACTCCTTTCCCAATTTGGAACCAGTCTGTTGTTCCATGTCCAGTTCTAACTGTTGCTTCTTCACATGCATACAGATCCTTGGGAGACAGGTAAGGTGGTCTGGTATTCCCATCTCTCTGACAATTTTCCACAGTTTATTGTTATCTACACAGTCAAAGGCTTTGGCATAGTCAATAAAGCAGAAATAGATATTTTTTTGGAACTCTCTTGCTTTTTCAATGATCCAGCGGATGTTGGCAATTTGATCTCTGGTTCCTCTGGCTTTTCTAAATCCAGCTTGAACTTCTGGAATTTCATGGTTCACATACTGTTGAAGCCTGGCTTGGAGAATTTTGAGCATTACCTGGTTAGCGTGTGAGATGAGTGCAATTGTGCGGTAGTTTAACATTCTTTGGCATTGCCTTTCTTTGGGATTGGAATGAAAACTGACCTTTTCCAGTCTTGTAGCCACTGCTGAGTTTTCCATATTTGCTGGCATATTGAGTGCAGCACTTTCACAGCATCATCTTTTAGGATTTGAAANGATGAGTGCAATTGAGTGGTAGTTTGAGCATTCTTTGGCATTGCCTTTCTTGGGATTGGAATGAAAACTGACCCTTTCCAGCCCTATGGCCACTGCTGAGTTTTCCAAATTTGCTGCCATATTGAGTGCAGCACTTTCACAGCATCATCTTTCAGGATTTGAAAGAGCTCAACTGGAATTCCATCACCTCCACTAGCTTTGTTTGTAGTGATGCTTCCTAAGGCCCACTTGACTTCACATTCCAGGATGTCTGGCTCTAGGTGAGTGATCACACCATTGTGATTATCTGGGTCATGAAGATCTTTTTTGTACAGTTCTTCTGTGTATTCTTGCCACCTCTTCTTAATATCTTCTGCTTCTGTTAGGTCCATACCTTTTCTGTCCTTTATTGAGCCCATCTTTGCATGGAACATTCTTGAAGCGATCTCTAGTCTTTCCCATTCTACTTTTTCTCTATTTCTTTGCACTGATCACTGAGGAAGGCTTTCTTATCTCTCCTTGCTCTTCTTTGGAATTCTGCATTCAGATGGGTATTACCATTCTTATTTTCCTTTGCTTTTTGCTTCTCTTCTTTTCACAGCTATTTGTAATGCCTCTTCAGACAGTCATTTTGACTTTTTGCATTTCTTTTTCTTGGGGACAGTCTTGCTCCCTGTCTCCTGTAAAATGTCATGAACCTCTGTCCATAGTTCATCAGGCACTCTATCATATCTAGTCCCTTAAATCTATTTCTCGCTTCCACTGTATATTCATAAGGGGTTTGATTTAGGTCATACCTGAATGGTCTAGTGGTTTTCCCTACTTTCTTCAATTTAAGTCTGAATTTGGCAATAAGGAGCTCATGATCTGAGCCACAGGCAGCTCCTGGTCTTTTTTTGCTGGCTGTATAGAGCTTCTCCATCTTTCGCTGCAAAGAATGTAACCAATCTGATTTCAGTGTTGGCCATCTGGTGATGTCCATGTGTAGAGTCTTCCCTTGTGTTGTTGGAAGAGGGTATTTGCTACGACCAGTGCATTCTCTTGGCAAAACTCTGTTAGCCTTTGCCCTGCTTCATTCTGTGCTCCAAGGCCAAATTCGACTGTTACTCCTGGTGTTTCTTGACTTCCTAGTTTTGAATTCCAGTCCCCTATAATGAAAAGGACATCTTTTTTGGGTATCAGTTCTAAAAGGTCTTGTAGGTCTTCATAGAACCATTCAACTTCAGTTTCTTCAGCGAGATGTGGCATCTTAAATGGCCCAACTCTTCTGCAATCTGAGGGAGAAGAGCCAGAGTAGGAAAGACAGAAATATATGTTGTATAATTTTAAGTCACTTGCCCATGATTGAAAGCTTAATAAACATGTTCCTCTTAGGAGAAAATGGCAAAGACGAAATTTCTTTGTGCTTATGTTACCATCTTTCCACCAAAGACCTTAAAATCAACTCTCAATAGTGCCTAAAAAATTGATAAAACCAGTAGAACTCTTTGTAAAAGTGTTGATGCCTCCTTTGTGATAGTAAAAGTGTGGAAAAAAAAAAAAAAGATCTGGGAAGGGAAATTCTATGGCAAAATTAATTTCATTAATTAATTTCATCTGGGTTTGTAGGTGATAGGAAGTGATAGCATTTGGTAAGTAAGATGCTTGGAAATTCAGAAATTTTAAAATAGCAGTATTCAATTTTTCAGTTTATAAAAAGACAATAGTTATTTTTTAAAAAAGCATTCACCATTTATTGGGTGCTGTGTGCCAGGCATTGATCTGATCTAAACTCTCAAATAACAGTTTCTCTTAATGCTTAGACTTTACTAACCCCATGTGTATGAGGGACACATTTAGAGCAGTCAACTACCTTTGCCTGTCAACTGACAGCCAGAGTTTTGATGGTTCCTTAAGCTGTTGGGAAGATTTGTTCACACAGGTGGTCTCACTGTGTTTTTACACTAGGGTACATGGCTGTGTTAAATAGTTGACCTTGGCCTATTTTAAAAATAACACCTGTAATTTATTGAAAGTCTACTGTGAACCAATGTCTTCTCATACTGTTGCTACAGTTCAGTCACTAGGTCATGTCAAGCTCTTTGTGACCACATGAACTGTAGCCCACCAGCCTCCTTTGTCCGTGGGATTCTCCAGGCAAGAATACTAGAGTGGGTTGCAATTTCCTTCTCCAGGGGATCTTCCTGGACTGGGGATCGAACTCTTGTCTCCTGTACTGGCAGGTGTTTTCTTTACCATCTGAGCCACCAGAGAAGCTGCATCTTCTCTTATATCATCTGTTAATTTTCACCAAAATATCTGCCAGAAAGGCTTTATCTTTTCCTTTTCAAAGAGGAGGAAACTGAGGCTTATATTGCTGGAAAGTGTTGGAACCAGGAGTCAAACATAACTTTGGCCTCAAAGCTTATTTCTTTTACGTTCCAGGGCCAAGTTCCTCGTGCGGATCCTGCCAAACGCCTGACCTGCTTGCACAGGACAGACTCCCCTAGTGGAAGGTACACAGCCAGTGCCCTTGGCATGAGACCCCAGCCTTCTTGGTTTCTAGAGAGCCCTCAGTCCTAGTTTCTTACTTACTTTTTTTTTTTTGGTCATCTTCTGATCCTTAGCCAGAGACCCTGACGTTGCATCTTCTATTTGTGACTCACTCTGTTTTTCTGTTTTGCGCATTATTAATAAAAATAACTGACAAAACAAACAGTAGGACAACCCACAAAATATGAACAGACAACACATACCCACAGCCTCTCCTTTTTTGTTTTATTCTGTTTTCTTTCCCATTTTAGACACGCTGGGTGGTTAACAAAATCTACCAGAATATATCTTACTTGTTTTCAGAATCTGTTGGAAAACTGTTATGTTGTTTTGGATCTTGAGTCGGCTTCCTAGCCCACACCCTTGTGTGGATGAGGTGAGCCCAAGAATAAGTTGCCTCCCAATTGCTTGGGATGCTATTTCCATAGAGAGGAAGCGGTTAGACATCACTCTGATGGAGAAGCTCTCCTCCTTAATCCCGGATGACCGAGGATGCTGGAGCTCTCTAGTCAGCTCTGCAGCCAGCAGCCTGTCTCCTCTCCCTGCCTTTAGTTCCCTGCTTCTTCCCTTAACACAATGAGCTCGTTTGTTTCCTGCTTTTCTCTCCTATTATGTGGTAAGCTTTATGACAATGGGGACCAAGTTTTAATTTCTTTCTAGCAACAATTGGTTTTCAGCCAAAGGTAGTGGGAAAAATATTAAGAAGATAAATAGTTGTATGAGTTCAAGGACTTGACAAAGAATTTGGACTTTATCTTATAGTCCAGTGGTTCTCAACTTTTCCCCCTACTCTACACATAAAGAACGTGATCCACTCCTACTAGTAATTCTTATTCTCTTCTTGAGTACATGTTGGGGAGAATGGTGAGTGAGCAGGCAGAGAGCAGTCATGTACTTAGAATCTCCAAAGAGAGGCATTTTTGGAAAAAAATCTCTTAATGAATTGTGAAAACCATTTTCCCAGCCACCACCAAGGGCAATGCAGAGAACGAAGAGTCAATGAAAATTTTGACTGGGAGCAGGGAAATAAGAAGAAGCCTTTTTGGAATGACCTTGTTCAAGTGTCCTAGGTTAGGATGGGCATGAAATCAGAGACAGAAGGAGATTGTAGTCAGCTTGTTTAAATGCTGTAAAAATCTGGGCTATATTGTCGATAGAGTCCCAGAGAGGAAGGGTGAAAATGAGAAATATTTTGAAGGAAAAATTGACAGGAGGAAGAAAAGAACAGTGACCACTACATTTAGAGAATTTGAGCTTTGCTAATGGAGAAAGAATAATTCTACTAATAGAAATAGGGTAGGAGAAGGAAGATGCCCATTTAGAGCAAGGAACATTGAATTTTCCCTTATTTCTTAAGTTGGCACCAGTAGAATTAACTATTGTTGAATTTTCATTTTTGCAAAAAGTTCTGGAGTCAAGTTGTTCCTCCTTACAAATATTTAGTTTTGAGAGTGTTTAGTTTGCTCGGTTTGTGAAAAGCCAACTCTTTGGAAAGACCCAGATGCCGGGAAAGATTGAAGGCAAAAGGAGAATGGGGAGTGACAGAGGATACGATGGTTCGATAGCATCAGTGACTCAATGGACTTGAATCTTAGCAAACTCGGGGAGGCAGTAGAGGCCAGAGGAACCTGGCATGCCTCAGTCCATGGGGCAGCAAAGAGATGGACATGACTTAGCAACTAAATGACAACAAAAGTTTGCTAGATATAGATAATTTGACAGCACCAAAACCCATCTTTACACAAATTTGTAACTCTGTGAACTAAGACCATTTTATTTACCACATAATCTTTCTTTGTTGATGTTAGCATATGAAAGCTTATATCTAATCAAAATACTTGTAAGTAAGGACAGGTGGACTTGATCAAATTCCCTTAAGGTCAGATTCCTGTCTATAGATCAGTTTTTAACTCATATCACCGTCCTTTCTTTTATGGGAAAGATAGTCCATGGCTTACTGTGGTAGATACCCTTCAAATACAGCTGTCAACAAATCTTCCCTTTATCTAAGCACATGGCACTTTTTCCATCAAGAGATGGGTTTTATTTCCCTTCCCCTGAACCAATAGGTTTGTGCAGGCTTCAACCAATAGGTTTAGGCAGAAATGATGCATGGCCTGTTCTGGGCTTCACCCTTTACAGCAAGGTAGCTTCTGCTTTTTCTGTCTTGGAATCCAGCTGGCATGCTATAAGGAACCCTAGGCTATTCTGCTTAAGAGGAAGGTCTTGAGGAAAGGCTGTCGATGGTCAGAAACCATGCAGAAAGAAAAGGCATGCGAAGGAGAACCAAAATGCCCCGTCAAGAGCCGGCACCGCAACCAACCCCTACATAGACGAGGAAGGGCTTCTGGGCGTTCCAGCCCAGCAGCTCCACCTGCTGGTGGTTACCTGATTGATTCCACCAGCATCGCAAGAAGCAGAGGCACTTCCGAGTAAATTGACAAAATAGGCGGTGAGACTAGACCACTGTTTAGGGTGGTTTGTTACATAGCAATCAGTAACATACACTTACATACCTGACATTCCTTTTTTATCATGTAACACTAAACAGATAAAAATAAATCTTAAAATATAGGTCATATTGTATAGGGAGGTTAAGTTTCTCCTCTACATTCTTTTTGTTTCCAGCTGAGACTGACATGAGACAGATTAACAGGAGGAAAGCATACACATTTTATCACATTTTACATGTGCAGGGTGTCCCCACAGGAAAATGAAGACTCAAAGATGTGACTGGGCCTAAGTGCTTATATACTAGGTTGAATGAACAAAGAGTGGTGATTGTGGAAAAGTAGCTACAAAATCTGGGGAGACTAAAAGAAGATAAGAATTATTTTAACAAGGTCTGTTTGTACCCATTTCTATCAGCCTTGATTCCTCATCTCTTTCCTCCTGGTGTAGGGACTGCATCCTTCATATGGGAATTTCATATCCTGCTACTGGGAAGGAAAAAGGAAGGTCAAAGTGCCCTTCTTACATCTGCTCTTTTTCAATTTCCTCTAAATCAAAATAATCCATATGCCAAAGCAGCATATTTTGGGGTTGTGTGTTTTGAATCTCTTCAAATGCACAATAACAATACAAGCACTCAGTGAACCTGCCATATTATAGCTAGAACATTTTCAAAGTCATTGGAGCTACATCTGTGACCCAGTCAGAGGTAATCACTACCCTCAATTCTGTATTGATTATCTCTTTGCTTTAAAAAAAACAAATAACATTTTCAGAACTTCCCTGGTGGAGCAGTGGATAAGAATCTGCCTGCCAGTGCAGAGGACACAGGTTCAATCCCTGGTCTGGGAAGATTCCACATGCCGTGGCACAACTAACCCGTGTGCCACAACTACTAAGCTGCGTGCTCTAGAGCCCATTCTCTGCAATAGGAGAAGCCAGCGCAATGAGAAACCCATGCACCGCCACAAAGAGTAGCCCCTGCTCGCAACAACCAGAGAAAGCCCGTGCACAGCAATGAAGACCCTGGCTCTCTCTGTCCTCCACTTCTTGCTGCTCAGAGTGTGGTCCCTGGAGCAGCAGCAGTAGCACTCCATGGGAGCTTGTTGCTGCTGCTGCTAAGTCACTTCAGTCATGTCCAACTCTGTGCGACCCCATAGATGGCAGCCCACCAGGCTCTCCCATCCCTGGGATTCTCCAGGCAAGAACACTGGAGTGGGTTGCCATTTCCTTGTCCAATGCATGAAAGTGAAAAGTGAAAGTGAAGTCACTGAGTCGGTTCCAACTCTCAGCGATCCCATGGACTGCAGCCTACCAGACTCCTCCATGGGAGTTTCCAGAAAAGAGTACTAGAGTGGGGTGCCATTACCTTCTCCTTGGGAAATTGTTAGAAGTGCTAAAATTCAGGCCCCACCTGGACTTATCGAATCACCCACATATTAATAAGATCTCTAGGTGATATGCAGGCACACTGGAGTTTGAGGAGCAGGGTCAGTCAAGCTGGGGTTCAAAAATCTGTGGATGCATGTGTAGGGGGGAAGCTTCCTGGGAATGAGAAAAATGAACCATCGAGGGGTTCATTTTCAGCAAGGAAAGCCTTCCTCACTGAACACATCGTAGAGGGGAAGTTGGACATAAAAGTAGAGCAGACTTTTATTTATCCTTCGTGTTATGAGAGAGAGTTCATGTTGTGCTTGTTCAGATTACCAAGGGCCAGCATTTATGTAAGGCTAGTTTATTTCCTTCCTTTCTATATTTAGACAAAGCTGTTCCTCAAAGCATGACCTGTTTCAGAATCACCCGGGCCGCTTGTGTTCCACAGCTGATGAACTGGGGGTGTACTTTTAATAAGCATCCTGGGGGACCCCTTTGGACACTAACATTTAAGAAGACTCACTGAGCATTCCCTGGGTCCCCAAACTTTGCCCTGATGCTGCCATTTCTTTCTCATGACACTATTTCCTCATCATTATCCAGAAGCTGGTCACATCAGAGACCAGGGGAGAGGGCAAGACCGATGTGGGAGGAAAAGAGAAAGTGAAAGACATTCCGTCGTGTCCGACTCTTTGTGACCCCATAGACTATATGGTCCATGGGATTCTCCAGGCTAGAATACTGGAGTGGGTAGCCTTTCTCTTCTCCAGGGGATCTTCCCAACCCAGGGATTGAGCCCAGGTCTCCCTCATTGCAGGTGGATGCTTTACCAGCTGAGCCACAAGTGAAGCCTCATGTGGGAGAAAGGGAGGGTAAATTCTATATTATTGCTGAATAAGACCATTCCCTTCTCTTCCTACTCTTTCCATCTCTTGCTTTGCACACAGGTGTCTCAGTAGTAAAGAATCCACCTGCCAATGTAGGAGGTACAGGAGACACAGATTTGATCCCTGGGTTGGGAAGATCCCCTGGAGAAGGAAATGGCAATCCACTCCAATATTCTTCCTTGGGGAAGTCCATGGACAGAGGAGCCTGGTGGGCTACAGTCATGGGGGGTGGCAAAGAGTCAGACATGCCTGAGTGACTAACACTTTCACTTTTTCAGTTATAATTTATATGAAGTCTGTGGGCCAGTCTGAGAAGAGTGACATTGATAATGGCTTTTAATAGAAAATTTGTTAGAGCTTGACTTGTTAATCTGGAATGTAGCCCATTTGTACACTGGGGGCTGCTTATGTCACTGTTTGTCTAAGCTGGCAGATGATAAGAATGCCTTCACTTGTAGACTCCTTGGCAGGTAATAACTGTCTTTCTAAACAAAAGAATCTAACAGACATATCAATGGCACCAGAAGATGCCTTAGTCACCAGCATATGACTGTCCCAAATATTATGTCTCTTATATTGCGTGCTTGGTTACTCCGTTGTGTCTGACTCTGCAACCCCATGGACTGTGGCCAGCCAGGCTTCCCTGTTCACGGAATTTTCCAGGAAAGACTACTGGAGTGGGTAGCCATTCCCTTCTCCAAGGGATCTTACTGACCCAGGGATTGAACCTGGGTCTCCTGCATTGCAGGTGGATTCTTTACCATCTAAGTGACCACGGAAGCCCATCTCTTGTATTAGGTCCATCAGAAAGACCAGCTTGTCTTTCAGGTTTCAAGTGCAATACTGATTTTTAAATAGGATTCCAAAGTCAAATGCCTTTCAAAATTTTGTTTCTAAGACAGACTTTGTGATATTTCTTAGGCTGTAGAAGAGCTGGGAAGAGAAAAGAAGGTAATGATCAGGCAGAGAGCCCTGTCAGGGTGGTGCCTGAGCTCCTCCTGGGATGAGTTTAACTAGATAATTAGACTCCACAGGCTGCATATTTCTGAGGGATTTCTGTAAACCTGGCTGCTGTCAGGGACAAAACAAAAGGCAGAGTAGTGTTGAAGCCCTGTTGCCCAGAATGTCTTGTGGCAGACATGAAATAAAAATTACAAAGAAGGAAAATGTCATTTTCAAAAACTTACAACAGGTCTTGAGAAGCTTCCTTGGTGTCTTTTAAGTTTATTTCCATAAGCAACTTACATTCACAGAAAGAGAAGGCTATTTTCTCTAAAGACACTAGAAAAATAATTGTTTGTCAGTGAAGGTTTATTCACATATCCTACAGACAATCTTGTCCGGAATTTGGGAAGAAGCAATTTGGAAATCTTGATTTTGGAAACTGCAGCAGTTCTCACGTGTAATAGAATCACGGATACTGAACTTAACAGGACCGTGTATTGCGTAGATAAATGTCACATACTGTGCTTGTGTATTTATAAATTTTTTTTCACTAAAGCAATGTGGTTTAGTGGAAGAAATATGCATTTTAGAATCAGACAGAGATAGGTACAAACTCTAATTTGCCCACTTAAGTGTTCTTGGGCAAAGCATTGGGGATCTATTATAATAATGCTTTTCACCTAAAACATGGAAATAGAAATAGCTATCTCTCAGGGCTTTTGTGAGCATGCAATGATGTCACAGCATCTAACACATGTCTACACACAGTAGGGGCTCAATAATGTTTGTTTCATAAGTTAGATATTTCACTTTCTGGGCTGGTACATTTTCATGTATATAGTAGGTTAAAAATATTTTTAAACTGAAATCAATTAATTGTGATAAAAATATTATGAATGTTGAAAATAAGTACACAATTTATGATCCTGACCTACTTTGATGAGTTAAATAAGTATATTTAGTCTTCTCTGCTAACTGCCTTTCTTGTTTGACTACTCTCCATGCAATGAAAAGTCATGTTAAGATATGAAAGAATAAGTAAAAAGTTTATATACCATAAATTTTATGTAAATCTAAAAATAAAATATGATGAAAAGGAGTAATTGAATGACTAGATTGAATGAAAGATTGACTTGTTGGTTGATTGATTGCTCCCAGCCATTTTTTCCTCCTTCAAATAAAACCAGTTGAATTGTTTCCATTCTGAGGAATTTATTGTTAATCTGTACAGAAAAATAGGAAGAAATAAACAACAACAACTGAGATGACTAGATGAAGCTTGGGACATGGTAGAGTCCGTTCTTTACACCAGGATCTTTACACCCAAGTCTATATATCCTGACTTCCTGCTGAGATGGTCAGTGTAAAAACTTTTTGCCCTCTGTTTCTAGTTTGGGGAGTATTTTGAAACTTACTAAATTTTCCAGTGTCTCCATTCTGTGTCCATCTGACTACCTTGCCAAGTGTTACACAGACTAATTCCTCCTCAAGTGCTCTTCCCTTCAGTCCAGAAGATGCCAACAGGGCAGAACATAGGAAAAGGCTCCTGGTCTCAGGGGCTGAATTTTTAGTGTTGGTTATAACCATACATTGCAGGGTTCCTGGGTAGCTCAAACAGTAAAGAATCTACCCACCATGCGGGAGACCTGGGTTTGATCCCTGGGTTGGAAAGATCCCCTGAAGAGGATTTTTTTCACTTTAATTATATGATGAAATATATTAAATTTATTTAAGAAAAAGTTATTAAGTGTTTATACTTAATATATAGGCACTTAATGTATGGGTACTTGGTACTACGTCAGCTTTACTAAACTGAAACTAGTTTCCAGAATTCTCTTGCATGTGTGTTTCAGGGTTAGACTTGTCCATGAGAGAAATTTGCATGGTATTTGGAAGACAAAAAAGAAGCACAACCATCTTTTTGTCTTACTGCTCTGAAATTTGGTGCAGGGTGCCAGGCACTGTGGCAACCTGTGATGTTGTCACAGATCTGCTGGCTTACCTCGGTGGCCAGGTGGGCTGCACCTGGGTCTGCAGCTTCTCCAGCTCTAGCTGGGTCATCTTCTGCAGTGACTCTGCTCCCTGGGTGAGTACACGTGTGGCATCGTGTCAATGGCCTTGGCTTCTCCTGCAGATAACCTGCGTCACTGAGGCTGGAGGTGATGAAAGACAGACGCGGGCTTCTGTTTACCCTCTCTCCCCTGCTTTCCTTCTTGCTGTTCTTCTCAACTACCGTTCCAGCTTACCTATTGCAGCTTCAGGCTCCACATCTGATGCAGACAATGAGTGCCTTTATTATACATCACTCATCATGGGTCTGCTTCTCTGGGGCACTCACCACCAATACAGTCTGTATGTACCAAACACTGCGCTGGGCTTTAGAGACAAAAATGGGGAGCCAGGGAAGTATTGACCTTCTTTCTTGAGTTTAAATTCTAGTTTAGGATATTATTATTATAATACAAAAGGAGTTACACGTAGTGTTTTTAATTTTCAATCAGGCTGAAGATTCTTAATGATATACTGTTATGCGTGCTAAGTTATTTTAGTTGTGTCTGACTCTTTGCAACACTATGGTCTGCAGCCCGCCAGGTTCCTCTGTCCATGGGATTCTCCAGGCACGAATACTGGAGTAGGTTGCCATACCCTCCTCCAGGAGAGCTTCCCGACCAATATACTGTTACAGCATTCAAATTTTTTTCAAAGGTTTTCTTGTTGTTTAATCACTGTCACAACAGATATAGATGCAAAGAAGACTAAGAGAGGATTTAAAGCTTCCCTCAGGCTAAGCAGGGATTTCAGGCAACTCTTACTCAAAGATCATACAGTGTATAAGTGGCAGATACTTAATCTTCGGATTCATATTCCAGCACTTGTTTAAATGTAATGCTGCTGCTGCTGCTGCTAAGTCGCTTCAGTCGTATCTGACTCTGTGCGACCCCATAGATGGCAGCCCACCAGGCTCCCCCGTCCCTGGGATTCTCCAGGCAAGAACACTGGAGTGGGTTGCCATTTCCTTCTCCAATGCATGAAAGTGAAAAGTGAAACTGAAGTCGCTCAGTCGTGTCCTACCCTCAGCAACCCCATGGACCGCAGCCTTCCAGGCTCCTCCGTCAATGGGATTTTCCAGGCAAGAGTACTGGAGTGGGGTGCCATTGCCTTCTCCCTTAAATGTAATAGTTAAGAAAATTTTTTAGTTGCACAGAGCAAATGTTACTATCAATTGTGTCTCTGCATGACCAAAATACTTATCAATCCAGAAAATTACAAATATAATAGCAGACTTGGCACCATGCAGAAAGCCACAGGGGACTTTTCAGCTTTCAAATAGTTACTTGATGTTCAGTAGATATGACCATAGGAATAAGAACAAATAAAATGTCAGTCATCTGAGTGCCCTTTTTTTGATGCTAAGCTTCACATAATAGGTACTCACAGGTTTCCCTTTTAGATCATGCCTTCCCGTGGAGTTGTAGGAGAGATGGGGAGGTTACACTGAAGCTCGGAGGTGATTAACTCCAATATATCCACACGGGGCAGAGCTAAAGCAGCACACACCTTACACCAGTTATGCCACCGCGATCGAATTTGACAAAAAGTGATCATCACAACAGTGATTTTGTAACAGAAAGGAAAGGGCCAGGGCACAACTTTTGAAAGAATGACGTAGCCCAAGGACACCACATACACCAACTAGAATCAAATGGGACTAGGACTGCAGACAAGACTAGACCTTGATCCTCAGTCAGCAAGTGAAATGGCAAAGCCGGAGGCGCCACGGCAGTGCATTGTTAGAAGCCCAAGAGTTGGCAGTGGCCCCAATCCTGGAAATCTTCCCCAAATAGTTGGAATGATCCTCCCACTCATTAGCATATGAAATTACCTAGCTTGTAAAAACTAATCACGCCACATATTGCAGGCTGCACTCGCCCTCTGCAATGGCCCACACTCTGCCCATGGAGTGTGCTTCTCCCTGAATCTGAATAAAGCCACTTCTTACCTATCACTTTGTCTCTCACTGAATTCTTTCTGTGATGAGACATCAAGAACCTGAGCTTCCTTATGTCCTAAAACCAGGCACTGTGGATTTTGGCTGGGTTTGAGTCTCAGCCACATGGGTTCAAGTCCCTATCTGAGGTAAATGGTTTCAATTCCTCCAGAGCCCTAATAACCGCTAAGTGGGTCAGGCCAGTAATCCAACCAGCATGGTATTCTATTTCTCAAGAGCAGGGCCTTTGACTTCTGTGATGTGATTCTTTAAGAGATGAGGCACATATTCATCATCTTTAACCTATTTTTAAATTTTTTATAATAAAATTAATATATGCTGGTTTGTAAAATTAAACTCTGTAGAAGTATGTGGAGAAAAAAAGAAGTCTCCTGTCCCTCACCTTCCCACCACCTCTATCCTACCCACCGGAGTTCTATTCTCAAAAAGTAACACATACATATTTAACAGATATCAATATTTATTGAATGCCTTTTAATTATTAATACCAGGCACTATTCTTGGTCTTGGAATTATGGCAATGAAAAACATTGACCAAAAAGATCATTCATTTAGTTTAGTTTAGTCTGTTCAGTCTGCTGTGACAAATTACCATAGACTGGACATTTTAAATAACAAACATTCGTTTTTCAGAGTTCTGGGAGCTGTGAAGTCCAAGTTCAAGGCACAGCAGATTCAGTATCTGGGAAGGCCACTTTGTGTCCTAAAGTGAAGAGCACTAGGGAGCTAGTTTCCTCTCTCATAAGCACACTAATCTTATTCATGAGGGCTCCTCTCTCATGACCTAATCACTTCCCACATGTTCCATCCCTAATACCATCACATGGGT
This sequence comes from Neotragus pygmaeus, assembly GCA_006410875.1. Lineage (NCBI taxonomy): Eukaryota > Metazoa > Chordata > Mammalia > Artiodactyla > Bovidae > Neotragus > Neotragus pygmaeus. Next base: position 1,589,789 of record SJYV01024581.1, on the reverse strand, counting down.
GTTAAGATTTCAATATTATTAATCTGGGGGAATAGAAACATTCACTCCATAGCAGTTTACGTTTAGCTCTTAGTATTATGATATATACATGTGTTAGTTAAGGTACACATTAGATACCAAATATTTAACAGCTCCAAATTAGAGAAATTTATTTCTTACGTATGTAACATGACTAAACTGCAGTGACTCAGGCACTTAGGATGGTGGAGGCTCTACCACTTCTAAGACATACATTTCAAATTTGCAGAAAAGTAGTCTTTCAGTTCAGTTCAGTTGCTCAGTCATGTCCGACTCTTTGAGACCCTATGGACTGCAGCACACCAGGCCTTCCTGTCCATCACTGACTCCCACAGTTTACTCAAACTCATGTCCATTGAGTCAGTGATGCTATCCAACCACCTCATCCTCTGTCACCCCCTTTTCTTCCTGCCTTCAATCTTTCCCAGTATCAGGGTCTTTTCTAGTGAGTCAGTTCTTTGCATCAAGTGGCTAAAATATTGGAGTTTCAGCTTCAGCATCAGTCCTTCTAATGAATATTCAGGACTGATTTCCTTTAGAATGACTGGTTGGATCTCCTTGCAGTCCAAGAGACTCTCAAGAGTCTTCTACAACACCACAGTTCAAAAGCATCAATTCTTCAACCCTCAGCCTTCTTTATAGTCCAACTCTCACATCCATATATGACTACTGGAAAAACCATAGCTTTGACTAGATGGACCTTTGTTGACAGAGTAAGGTCATTGCTTTTTAATATGCTGTTTAGGTTGGTCATAACTTTTCTTCCAGGGAGCAAGCATCTTTTAATTTCATGGCTGCAATCACCATCTGCAGTGATTTTGGAGCCCAAAAAACAAAGTCTGTCACTGTTTTCATGTTTCCCCGTCTATTTGCCATGAAGTGATGGGACCAGATGCCATGATCTTAGTTTTCTGAATGTTGAGTTTTAAGCCAACTTTTTCACTCTCCTATTTCAGTTTCATCAAGAGGCTCTTTTGTTCTTTGCTTTCAGCCATAAGGGTGGTGTCATCTGTATATCTGAGGTTAATTATATTTCACCTGGAAATCTTGATTCCAGCTTGTGCTTCATCCAGCCCAGCGTTTCTCATGATGTACTCTGCATATAAATTCAGGGTGACAATATACAGCTTTGATGTACTCCTTTCCCGATTTGGAACCAGTATGTTGTTCCATGTCCAGTTCTAAATGTTGCTCCTTGACTTGCATTCAGATTTTTCAGGAGACAGATAAGGTGCTCTGGTATTCCCATCTCTAAGAATTACACACAGTTTGTTGTGATTCACACAGTCAAAGGCTTTGGCATTGTCAACAAAGCAGAAATAGAAGTTTTTCTGGAACTCTCTTGCTTTTTCCATGATTCAGAGGATGTTGGCAATTTGATCTCTGGTTCCTCTGCCCTAGTGAGCTTGCACATCTGGAAGTTCATGGTTCACTTATTCTTCAAGCCTGGCTTGGAGAATTTTGAGTATTACTTTGCTAGTGAGATGAGTGCAATTGTGCTGTAGTTTGAACATTCTTTGGCATTGCCTTTCTTTGGGGTTGGAATGAAAACTGACCTTTTCCAGTCCTGTGGCCACTGCTGAGTTTTCCAAATTTGCTGGCATATTGGGTGCAGCACTTTCACAGCATCATCTTTTAGGATTTGAAATAGCTCAACTGGAATTCTATCATCTCCACTAGCTTTGTTTGTAGTGATGCTTCCTTAGGCCCACTTGACTTTGCATTCCAGGATGTCTGGCTCTAGGTGAATGATCACATCATTGTGATTATCTGGATTGTGAAGATCTTTTTTGTATAGTTCTTCTGTGTATTCTTGCCAGCTCTTCTTAATATCTTCTGTTTCTGTTAGGTCCCTACCATTTCTGTCCTTTATTGTGCCCGTCTTTGCATGAAATACTGCCTTGGTATCTCTAATTTTCTTGAAGAGTTCTCTAGTCTTCCTCGAATCTATTGTTTTTCTCTATTTCTTTGCAATGATCACTGAGGAAGGCTTTCTTATGTCTCCTTGCTATTCTTTGGAACTCTGCATTCAGATGCTTATATCTTTCCTTTTCTCCTTTGTCTTTCACCTCTCTTCTTTTCACAGCTATATGTAAGACCTCCTCAGACAACCATTTTTCCTTTTTGCACTTATTTTTCTTGATGATGGCCTTCTGCATAATGTCACGGACCTCCATCCATAGTCCTTCAGGCACTCTGTTTACCAAATCTCATCCCTTGAATCTATTTCTCACTTCCACTGTATGACTGTAAGGGACTTGATTAAGGTCATACCTGAATGGTCTAGTGGTTTTCCCTACTTTCTTCAGTTTAAGTCTGAATTTGGTAATAAGGAGTTTATGATCTGTGCCACAGTCAGCTCCCAGTCTTGTTTTTGTGGACTGTATAGAACTTCTCCATCTTTGGCTGCAAAGAATATAATCAATCTGATTTCAGTATTGACCATCTGGTGATGTCCATGTGTAGAGTTTTCTCTTGTGTTGTTGGAAGAGGTTGTTTGCTCCGACCAGTGTGTTCTCTTGGCAAAACTCTATTAGCCTTTGCCTTGTTTCATTCTGTATTCCAAAGCCAAATTTGCCTGTTACTCCAGGTGTTTCTTGACTTCCTACTTTTGCATTCCAGACCCCTATAATGAAAAGGACATCTTTTTTGGGTGTTAGTTCTAAAAGATCTTGTAGGTTTTCATAGAACCATTCAACTTCAGCTTCTTCAGTGTTACTGACTGGGGCATAGACTTGGATTACCGTGATAATTAATGGTTTGCCATGGAAATGAACAGAGATCATTCTGTCGTTTTTGAGATTGCATCCAGGTACTGCATTCTGGATTCTTTTGTTGACCATGATGGCTACTCCATTTCTTCTGAGGAATTCCTGCCCACAGTAGTAGATATAATGGTCATCTGAGTTAAATTCACCCGTTCCAGTCCATTTTAGTTTGCTGATTCCTAAAATGTCAGTGTTCCCTCTTGCCATCTCCTGTTTGACCACTTCCAATTTTTCTTGATTCATGGACCTAACATTCCATGTTCCTATGCAGTATTGCTCTTTACAGATTGGACTTTACTTCCGTCACCAGTCACATCTACAAGTGTGTTGATTTTGCTTTGGGTCTGTCTTTTCATACTTTCTGGAGTTATTTCTCCACTGATCTCCAGTAGCATCTTGGGCACCAGTCGACCTGGGGAGTTCTTTGTTCAGTATCCTTTTTGCCTTTTCATACTGTTCATGGGGTTCTGAAGGCAAGAATACTGAAGTGGTTTGCCATTTCTTCTCCAGTGGACCATGTTTTGTCAGAACTCTCCACCATGACCTGTCCATCTTGGGTAGCCCTACATGGTATGGCTCATAGTTTCACTGAGTTAGACAAGGCTGTGTTCCATGTGATCAGATTGGTTAGTTTTCTGTGATTGAGATTTTCAGTCTGTTTGCCCTCTGATGGAGAAAGATAAGAGGCTTATGGATGCTTCCTGATGGGAGAGAATGATTGAGGGGAAAAGTGGGTCTTGTTCTGATGGGCAGGCTATGCTCAATAAATCTTTAATCCAATTTTCTGTTGATGGGAGGGGCTGTGTTCCCTCCGTTATTTGAGTTGATGCCAAACTATAGTGGTGGTAGTGAAGATAATTGTGACCTCCTTTAAAAGGTCCCATGCACACACTGCTACCCTCAGTGCCCTCAGCCCTGCAACAGGCCACTTTCAGCCCACATCTCTGCTAGAGACTGCTGGACACTCACAGGCAAGTCTGGCTCAGTCTCTTGTGGGGTCACTGCTCCTTTCTCCTGGGTCCTGGTGCACACAAGCTTTTGTTTGTGCCTTCTAAGAGACTGTTTCTCCAGTCCTGTGTAAGTTCTGGTAGCTCTATGGTGGGGTTAGTGGTGACCTCCTCCAAGAGGGCTTATGCCATACCCAGGTCTGCTGCACCCAGAGCCCCTGACCCTGCACAGTCCACTGCTGACCCATATCTCTGCAGGAGACACTCAAACACAGTTCTGTCTCAGTCTCTGTGTGGTTTCTGGGTCCTGGTGCACACAGGTACATTTGAGCCCTCTGAGCATCTCTGGCAAGTATGGTCTTTAGCCAGGTCAGCTGGATAGGGTCATGGAGGAGACAACGAGGAAAGATTTTTATGGGCTTTGTTTGGGAGTAGAGCACTTTTACACCTCGGTTCACATTTCACTGGCTAGAACTATACGACTTCACTACACCATTCACTACGTGGTGACCTTGGGAAATTTATTTAACATCTCTGTGGCTCAGGTTCCTCATGCATAAAATACAGATAATGAGTACCTATTCCTAAGGCTGTTTATTAACTAAATTGTATAAAACACAGAAAGCCTTTTGAACAGCTCCAGAAAGAAGAAGGGAATAAACATTTTAGTGAGAAGTTAGTTGTTCCTGCTCAATAGGTCTAACCTTTTCCCTGTACACAAACAGAATTCAATTTAACTACTCTTCTGAAACATATTGTTCCAAATATTATCTCATGTTAGAATTATAAATATACCTACCATTTTAACAACTATTCAGTATTTTCCCCCATTCTCTGTGGACTTAGCACTGGAAAAGTTCCAATCCCAAGGAAGGACAGTGCCAAAGAATCTTCAAACTACTGTACAATCGTGCTCTTTTCACATGCTAGCAAGGTCATGCTCAAAATCTTTCAAGCTTGGATTCAGCAGTAATATAAACAGAGAACTTTCAGAAGTACAAACTGGGTTTAGAAAAGGCAGAGGAACCAGAGATCAAATTGCTAAAAAATGTTGGATCATGGAGAAAGAAGGGAATTCCAGAAAAACATCTACTTCTGCTTCATTGCTTATGCCAAAGACTTTGACTGTGTGGATCACAACAAACTGTGGAAAATTCTTCAAGAGATGGGAGTTCCAAACCACCTGACCTGCCTCATGAGACATCTGTATGCAGATCAAGAAGCAACAGTTCGAACTGGACATGGAACAACAGACTGGTTCCAAAGCAGGAAAGGACTACATAAAATCTGTATATTGTCACCCTGCTTATTTAACTTATATGCAGAATACATCCAGCAAAACTCCAGGCTGGATGAAGCACAAGCTGGAATTAAGGTTTCAGGAGGAAATATCAATAATCTCAGATATGCAGATGACACCACCCTTATGGCAGAAAGTGAAGAGAAACTAAAGGGCCTCTTATAAAGGCTAAAGAGGAGAGTGAAAAACCTGGTTTAAAACATTAAAAAAAAAAAAAACACTAAAAACTAAGATCATGGCACTGGTCCGATTGTTTCATGGCAAATAGATGGGGGAAAAGTGGAAAAGTGACAGACTTTATTTTCCTGGGCTCCAAAATCACTGCAAACAGTGACCACAGCCATGAAATTAAAAGATGCGTGCTTCCTGGGAGGAAAGCTATGGCAAACCTAGGCAGCATATTAAAAAAGCAGAGATAGCACTTTGCCGACAAATGTCTGTGTAGTGAAAGCTATTTTTTTTTTTCAGTAGTCATGTATAGGTGTGAAAATTTGACCATAAAGAGGGCTGAGTGCTGAAGAATTGATGCTTTTGAATTGTGGTGCTGGAGAAGATCTTGAGAGTCTCTTGGACTGAAAGAAGATCAAACTAGTCAATCCTAAAGGAAATCGATGCCGAATAGTCACTGGAAGGACTGATGCTGAAGCTCCAATACTTTGGTCACGTGATGCGAAGAGTAGAGTCATTGGAAAAGACCCTGATACTGGATAAAACTGAAGCCAAAAGGAGAAGGAAGTAGCAGAGGATGAAACGGTTAGATACCCTCACTGACTCAACGGATATGAATTTGAGCAAACTCCAAGAGATAGTGGAGGACAGAGGAACCTGGCATGTTGTAGTCCATGAGGTCAAAAAGAGCTGACATGACTTAGCAACTGAAAAACAACAACAATAACAATTCTGCTGGCATATATAATATATTTAATTCTTTGATGAATATTTTTGCTTATCAACTGTGTGTATCCATGCTGTGTGCCATAAATGCTTGGCAGTGAAATTCCTACCCTGTGCTGTCACACCCCATGTATGTTAAAACATTCAGCTATCAGATGCAGGAAAATCAATCTAGGACGATTTGGAAGACTTCATTTTGGTTCAGAAGATCCTACCAGAGGAAGAAACATAGGACCTGCCTGCTAGCTTTTCATTTTTCCTTGCTCTATCCTTCGTGGTAGTGGAGCCTGGATGCTATTATCCATGTAAAAGGAAAGGTTTAAAGTGGCATCCTTTGGGCTTTTACCAGAATATGTTGCTGAACACCAAGCCTTAGGATGGTCCTCCTGAGCATCAATGGAATCCTAAGGATTGTGGAATCTTCTCATGGTTTTGGATTATAAATTTAGTCTTATCATTATTACATTGTGTATTATTAGCCAATGTACTTTAACTGTTTTAAATGTTAAAATTGTTTTAAAAAGAAACAAAATATTTTTTTTAATAGAAAAATGTTTAAATTTATGAGGAAATAATATTAACAATAGCTCTCTTTTATTTCTGATTCTTATGATTGTTGAGTCAGTTTTTTTCCTCGGTTTTTGCAGCAAAGATTTGAAGGGACAGACAAGCTCAAACTGGCAGAATTTTATTAAGCAGGCAGGAATAGTACAACCCCAAGACATGGGAGTGGGCCGACTCTGTAGGATGGGCCTTGACCCGTCTTGACTTTTGTGTTTATACTTCTCTCCTCTTCCTGGAGCCTGATGGTATGTGCTTGCTCTGTCACCCAGTCGTGTCCGACTCTGCCACCCTATGGACTCTAGCCCGTCAGGCTTCTCTGTCCATGGGATTCTCCAGGCAAGAATACTGGAGTATTGCCATTTCCTCCTCCAGGGATTTTCCTGACCCGGAGATTGAACCTGTGTCTCCTGTGTCTCTTGCATTGGCAGGAAGTTTCTTTACCATTAGTGCCACCTGGGAAGCATTGTTTTTCTGCCCTATGTAAAATAGGGTTTGTACCCACTACCAGTCAGGAAGAGAGCATATTTGGGTATGTTTTTTCCTCTGGAGGTTCCCATCCCTGTCCTGGGATTTTCTTCCTTTGTCTCTTTTCTCAATCTTTTCCCTTTCTTTGTCTGCCTTCTAGGCCCCACTTTCTCTACCATTTTGGACTCCTTTTTCCTATCCTAACTACAGGGGGTGGCAGAGGATAAGATGGTTAGATAGCATTATCAACTCAACGGATGTGAGTGTAAGCAAATTCTGAGAGATAGTGAAGGACAGGGAAGCTTAGTCTGCTGCAGTACATGGGGTCACAAGGAGTCAGACACAACTTAGCAACTGAACAACAATAGCAGCTACCTAATATAATGATCTTCTAAGGAACATCATGTTCATTTTAAGAGATGAAGAAACTAAGAATTAGAGAATATAAGTAAATTGTCTCCAGTCAATTTTGTGGGAGAAGTTTATGCAACTTGGATTTAGTTAAGCCTAATTCCAAAATTCCTCTTCTATATGAGTCAGTCTCCAGAAGGAGACAGTCATTATTCCTTGAGATTCATTCTGCCAGTAAATGGGATTAGAGCTTGAACTAACAGGCTGAGTTTTAGCTGTGGTTGTAGCTGAGTAAGACCCAAAGGGGCTTTCTCGGAACAGGCGTTCCCCATATCCTCTGCTTCAGCTCCTCCCTGAAGTACCTAGATAACAGTGAGTGGAAGTATTTGATACAAATTTCCTGGGTTGTTTTACAGATGTGAAAACCACCCCCACCAAATGGAATGACTCCCTGATGATCGTAAGCACATGCTCTCAGGCCTCCTGGACGCTAAGGTCGATCATGTTAACCTCTGTGACACCAAGGATTTTCACAGCACGAACCACTTCATTTCTTTACATGGCCCTGCAATAACCCTTTCTCTGTTTCAAACTCCAACATTTCGGTTTGTTTGGTCTCACTGTGTGTTAGGCACACGAACTTGTGTTAACACAGCTTCAAGTCCTTTGTTCGTCTTACCTTCTCCCTGGCTGGGCTGGGACCCTATTCTATGCTAAGCCAGCAGTCAGCACTGGGGACTTATTCCCATTGTAGTGAGAAATAGAGTATCTCCTATCATATCAATAAACAAGTATGTCACAGTCATCAGTGAGTCCAGCCCTCCAGGGCAACCAGGAAGGAGAACAATATCTGCTATCTGACAACCATCAGGCTGCAGCCACTCCTTCAGGTGAACACTGCGGAAAATGCAGGATACTGGCCCCAGATAGCCGAGATGCCTATGAAAGAAATAATTGCAGTGAACCCAGGCTCTTGCATCTTCCCACACATAGAAAAGCACTAAAGTTCTAAGTTTGAGATATCTGGTTTAATTCACAAAAATGCTTTTGATGGTCAGACTACCTGCCCTTCATTGCAAACTTCTCTAAAACCTTCTTACTGAAAAAAATAACGCTCAGCTCTTAGGTTGTGACTATTTTTTAAGTCAACAGTAGCATCTTTCCCACTCTCCTCACATGGCCTCTGTCTTTGTCTCATTCACCATAACTGGGTTCCTCTATGAGCAGTCTGGCTAGTCAAGGCTATGGTTTCTCCTGTGGTCATGTATGGATGTGAGAGTTGGACTGTGAAGAAGGCTGAGCACCGAAGAATGGATACTTTTGAACTGTGGTGTTGGAGAAGACTCTTGAGAGTCCCTTGGACTGCAAGGAGATCCAACCAGTCCATTCTGAAGGAGATCAACCCTGGGATTTCTTTGGAAGGAATGATGCTAAAGCTGAAACTCCAGTACTTNACTTTTGAACTGTGGTGTTGGAGAAGACTCTTGAGAGTCCCTTGGACTGCAAGGAGATCCAACCAGTCCATTCTGAAGGAGATCAACCCTGGGATTTCTTTGGAAGGAATGATGCTAAAGCTGAAACTCCAGTACTTTGACCACCTCATGGGAAGAGTTGACTCACTGGAAAAGACTCTGATGCTGGGAGGGATTGGGGGCAGGAGGAGAAGGGGATGACCAAGGATGAGATGGCTGGATGGCATCATGGACTTGATGGACGCGAGTCTGAGTGAACTCTGAGAGATGGTGATGAACAGGGAGGCCTGGCGTGCTGCAATTCATGGGGTCGCAAAGAGTCGGACACGACTGAGCGACTGAACTGAACTGAACTATGAGTAATCAGTAGAGAATCTGTATGGAAATTACTTGGGATACTGGTTTAAAAGATACTTTCTTGGCTTTGGGGATTGGACCCAGGAACCTGCATTTTAAACCAACTCCCTAGGTATTTTCATGCACAGTGAGATTTAGGAACCACTTTACTTTTTGCAGGAAGGAAATAGCTTTATGCAGGGAAAGACTGTCTTATTAATTGTTGTTTCTAGGGGGGCTGATATTCATTAAGGACTCTAATTATTTCTTAAGAAAACTAATGAACCAGGCTGTAGTTCCTAAACAAATGCAGGTCCATGGTATTATCTCTGTAGCCTTGGCACCTAACACATGTTTGGAACATTATATTAATAGGAGTTCAATGGATGTTATAAATGAAGTTTTAAAGGAATAATTAAAGGTCAAAGAATTGAAGTCTAATTATAAATTGTTATGTGCTGATTCTTTGGCTTTGGGCAATTCACAAACCTCTTTTAACCTGAATTTCCACATAAACTGGAAAATGATATTCATCCATATATCTCACAACTCATTGTGGATACCAAATCCGTAAGGGAAATTTCATATGGAAAGCACTTAAAGCCATATCTGGCACAGAGCAACTGCTGAATATAATGGCATCCACTGTAATGATAGTAATAATAATAATGCCTATAAAAATGCTCTGTAAAGGACCATGCAGTTACCAAGTACTATGATTATCCTCATTGTGAACTTAATCAAGGAGGCTGTGTAGACAATTAAACTTTGCTCTGCTCATAAAATAGGAACAGTAGCAGAAGTTGTTTGATATGTAGAAAGGTCCAGAGAAAGACAGGAGGTGAGTTGCAGCCTCCAGCTACTTGCTTCCTGTGTGGTCCAGTGGAGAAGGCTATGCACCAGGACAATATCTGGTCCATCTTATACTGTGTTAGCAACCTTTCTTGAAGGAGTAGCTGTCTTTTCGGGTGCTGCTGCTCAGGTCCGGAAGGGAAGGATCTGATGAAAGCCCACAGGACTTGACAAGTAATCTCCATCAGCTTATTGCTCTAACGTGAAAATAAAACACAAATGTTACATGTGAAGCAGTCAATTTCAGGCCTTGCTTTTTGATATTTTTCCAGTTTGGGGGTTTTATTATCCTTCCGTTGACAAATTACCTTTTGATCCACTTCAAAGGGCTTTTCCATTAAAGTAACAATAGCCAGGGTTTAAGGGAAGCCCTGTGTCTGTTACACACTTGCTAGGATGCTGTACCAGTCTGAATGGAAGATGTCAAGTCTAATGGATTTCATTTCTTTAAGTAAGATACATGTTTTGAGGGTAGTATTTGGAGATTTGGAAGATGACAAAATTGTCTAAAGGACGGAAATGGCAATGGGCCTATTTCAGCTGTAAGTGGAGTCCTATAGCTGAGCAGATGCTTTCCAATCAAAATTAGTGGGAAAAAATGACCATCTACAGGGGGAAAAAAGTCAGTCATCAAAAAAGTTAAGCAAATTCCTATAATCATGCAACATAATCATCAAAGGAGCAATTATTAATTTGTTGAAATACTAACTAACTATATTTCAGGGTACCACCAACTAACTATATTTCAGGGCCTGCGTGTTTTCTTGGGAAATTTAGCTGGCATAAACTCAGCAGTTTATGGTCATGCTTTATGGCATAGGCCACTTGTCCCAAAGGTCAAGTCTAATGGAAGGAGGAATGGGGACCCTGTCCCAGAAAGATCTTCATGTAGGCTGTCAGTGACCTACCATAGGCATGGCTTGTGTGAAGGACATGGGGTAGCCAATCGACTTTTAACCTTGACCTAAAACAACAGAAAATTTGGTGTTTCCTCTCCCCACCTCTGTCTCTAGAATTCATTTAGGGTAGCAGTTCTCAAACATTACTATGGATCAGAATTACCTGGAAAGTTGGTTAAAACACAGCTTGCTGAGCCCTTCCCTCAGGGGGGATCCTGGGGCATTTGTACTTCTAACAAACTGTGTTTCTAACAAATGCTGTTGCTTCCGGCTCAGGGACTGGTATATGTTGAAAATCGTTCATCCAGAGCACAGTCTGATGATTGCTTCCTATTCCATGGACTCTATTTGTCTCCAAACCTGGGTTCTGGGAATTCACTTAAGGTATCATTCGTTTTGAAGATTTTCTGTTGGTGCTACTCTTGATCAACCCTAGCATTTCCACTGATATTAGTCCTATGGCTTATGTGTGTACATGTATTTTGAATGCTTACCTTACCTGGGAAGAAAGATGGAACATTTTTTTCAGTTGAATTGTTCTTTGAAGCTAAGGAGAGCATTATGGTATTGGCAACCAATAATGATTGAAGACTTGCCCATTAATAAAACAAAGTAAAGCAAAACAAAAGCCCTTCCTCTGTTTAACTTTTCAGATTGTCTTCCAGAAGTCATCTTAGCAAAAGAATTACATGGTAACATCTGGAACTACCACTTACTGTGGATATATATATATATACATATATATATATATATATATATAATATATGTATATATATAAATGTATAAATGTAAGAGACAAATATATATATATATATCTTACATATATAAATTGGCCTTCCCTGTTTACTGAGGGGTAAAGAATTTGCCTGTAATACTGAAGACCTGGGTTTGATCCCTGGGCCAGGAAGATCCCTTGGAGAAGAAAATGGCAACCCACTTCAGTATTCTGGCCTGGAGAATTCCATGGACAGAGGAACCTGGCAGATTATCTTACAATTAATTTTCTCTGCTAATTATGGATAGTTCTTTTGGAAGGAAAAGGATACTTTTTAATGAGTTTTTCTTCCACATAAGACTAGGCACATACATTAAATATATATTGATCACACAAGGACTCCACTGACTCAAATGCCACTGGGGTTTTAAAGTATCTCAGATTGTACAATTTCTAAGTTAATTTCTTTCATATCAGAAGGTCAGATGTCTCATTTCGCTCAGTCACTCTGCACACTGACCAATCCCTCCAGCTTCAGATGGTGCATACCTGTGCAATAGCATGCTTTCTAACAGGTAAGAGTTCTTGCTCTATTTAAGGCTTGCATATATCAGTGTGTGTTATTGACATATAGAAATTACATAAAGATGACCAGTTGTGGTAGTACTGCAAACACATTTCTGCAGTTTTTACAGACGAAACATGCAATCACAAAAGAGGAGAGCATTTGTTTTTAAAGCATAGGAGGCAATGTTCGAAAAGCTATCTTCCCTAAAATACAAACTTGACCAACTTTGATGTCAGATCTTGGCATGTACTCTTTTTTCCTCTCTTCAAGGAAGAATTTCATTTTTAGTTTTCCATTTGTCTTTTCATGTCCACTACATTTCTTTTCTTCTTTAATTAACTGCTTATGAGAATTAGCTTGAAGATGATTCAACTGCATATAGCCAGTGCCTGCCTGTTTCATCTGCTTCTTCTTCCCTCTCTTCTCTCCTGATACGATTAGTCATCAAGGTTCTACGTGTAGCCACCTTGGAAGATTCTCAGATCTATATAAGCAGTGTTATATAAGAAGATTGGAGAAGGCACTGGCACCCAACTCCAATACTCTTGCCTGGCAAATCCCATGGACAGAGGAGCCTGGTAGGCTGCAGTCCATGGGGTCGTGAAGAGTCGGACACGACTGAGTGACTTCACTTTCGCTTTTCAGTTTCATGCATTGGAGAAGGAAATGGCAACCCACTCCCATGTTCTTGCCTGGAGAATCCCAGGGATGGGGGAGCCTGGTGGGCTGCTGTCTATGGGGTCATACAGAGTCGAACACGACTGAAGTGACTTAGCAGCAGCATTTAAGAAGATGCTTACACAGCATTTTAAGATTCCTGGTTTAAGATTTTATCCATTTGCTTACTGTGGTTTGCTCTGTGAAATAAAGTTCCTTAAAAATAATGAAGCTAAGGTTTACTAGACTCTAATTCCATTTAGTCTCCCTTCTACCTTTCCTTAGTTTTTCTTGCTAAAATAAAATATTGATATATTGATTATTATAAGTTGAATTTTTAGAGATATTCTGGCATGATCTTCATTAAATACAAATCCTATCAATTTCAAAAGACAGTAAAAGTAGTTTTTATCACAAACACTACCCAGTTAGTTAAAAAGTTGTATAAATTCTAAGATAATTTTTTTCCTAAAAACTTTATTTCCTCTTCATGCTTCGTAAATGTGTTATCCTTGCTTTCAAGTTACTTCCCGTATTACAGAAACCTCTGACAAATATCCTATTTCAGAGGCCCCAGATAGAACCATGAAAAGCTTTTGAGAGCCCTTGCTCTCAGGCTGAGTCAATACGAAATAAGATTTTACAATCGTCTAAGAGCCTCTTAGCTTCCCCTAACTCCTCTGCTGTCTCATCTCTCCTCCTCCAGTGACATTCTGACAGTTACAGCTTTTCCATGCCACCCAGCTAATATCTTTGCGCAGAAAATATTACTTAAGGGAAAAATAAATTAAAATCCTTGTGTCTAATCTCCAAGAAGGAATCTATAATAAAATATTAGGCATATTTACATACATATTACCTTCTTCTTATATATTCCAACACTGGAAGACACTGGCAGATAGAAGTAATGTGGGTAGTTATGACCTAGGAAGCTTCCAGAACTGCTCTTGGGGCAGTCAAAGGTAGTTTCCTCCATAGTCTTGTAAAAGAGCAATTTTTTTTTTGAAACAAGCCTCACTCATTCTTCTGTTTACTTTTAGCATATAATATCTTTGATACCTTTTCTTCTATATCAGATAGTATTAAAGATGTGTTTCAGGATGCCTGTCATAGCAATCATTTATTGAACTAGAAATGGAGAAAGGACCCAAAAACCATTAAGTCATGAACTGCTCAGCATCCTGTGAGGTCTAGCTCTAACACAGGAGCCCGACCAAGTCTCCCTGGTGAGACTTGTGTGTTAAAATACTCGATGACAACATAAACCAGCTACAGGGTTTGAGCTGAGAAGTCACATAGAGTCAGGGTTAGGATAATTGTTTAGAGCCTACTTAAGAGATGGTTAAACAAAGGAAGCAGAGAGAGAATGGTGCAGTTTCACAGAAAGAGGCAGAAGAGAGAAAACCACGAATCCTGGAGAGAGAAAGAAGAGAACAGAGACAGTGAATCTGAACCTTGAGTTTTTTTGTCGTTGACATTTCAAGAAGCTCAGCTTTCTTTGGCCGCTTTTCTTCTTCTTTTTTTTAGTTTTAATTTTGGCTATGCTGGGTTTCATTACTACTTGCAGACTTTCTGTAGTTGCAGCAAGGGGGGCTACTCTCGTTGCAGCGTGTGGACTTCTTTTTGCAGCGGCTTCTCTTGTTGTGGAGCACAAGCTCTAGGGCACAGGCTTGGCACATGGGCTTAGCTGCTTCTCTGTATGTGGAATCTTCCTGGACCAAGGATTGAACCAGAGTCCGCTGCAATGTTAGGCGGATTCCCAACCACTGGAGCACCAGGGAGGTCCTCTTGCTTCTTGATACTGAAGTCCATGAAATCCCTGTATCCTAAAAGTAAGCTACTTTCTTTTCCCATTTTACTTGTTAATTTGAGTAGGTTTTCAGTCTTGTGACATAGTCACGATGAGGTGTTGTTTTTGCTCAGGACCTCTTATTCTTTCTTCCTATTTAGGCAGCAGGGAAGGCCACATTCCATATCCATAGGATAAGGTTTCGCTGTCAGAAATCTAAAGGAGGAAAAACATTCAAGTCTTAGTGTTTGAACTTATCAAGTAGACGTTCACAAATGCAAGGCAGAGATAATCACTTGAGAGAAAAGACTTTTCAAGGATCAAAAGTCAAGATGTCTGGACTACAGACAAGGACATGAGGACATATGGAACCTCAAAGGACTGAAATTTGCTGAGACCTTGATTTGTCTAATACATCAAGGAATTTATCTCAGTTTTATCCAGAAGTGAGTGAATTAAGTTTTCTGCCATCAGGAAAAAATTGGGGACTGAGAAAGAAGTAAATCCATCTATAGAAAAATTTAAAGTCAATTTAAAAGAGAGAGTTATATTTTCCTCTCTGAGTTTGTATCCTATGAAAATTGTACCCTGAATATCAAGCCATAGGAAAACACAGTGATTCAGAAGAGAAGTTATTCAAAGAAATAAAAATAACGTATTTACTCTTTCAACATGTAGACATAACAGCCTGGGATGGACACTCTCACATAAAATCCCATGGGGAGGGGTCTCCATGCATCAAGGAATAGAATAACAAACTGAATGCTTGTCACTACTGAACTGTGAAATGAGAATTAAACTCCAAATTATCTCATTTAAACTACAGCTACCACTTGGCCACAGGCTTATTATCATCCCCATGTTATATATGAAGAAACTGGCCTTAAAGAGATTAGTGCCTGTGGTTTCAAAGCTATCAGGTCAAACTCTGTTATAAATACATTGCCAGCTCCGCTAGGACAATAAACCCCCTGAGCAAAGTCTGAGTACCAGTAGAACTATTCAAGAGCTATTTGTCTTCATAGTCTTTGGGAAGCACTTTGGTATCAAGGAATGATCACGGATTATGGAAGCAAACTTAGGTTTTATTTTTTTTAAATTTTTTTAAATTTTTTTTAACATCAAAAATCATTTATATGGAAATTAGAACCATTTAAAGTGTTTGTGCCAATTTGCAAGTAACAAAATACATGAGCTCCCAATCCCTTCCCACCTCCCATCGCACAACGTCTCTCTGGATCATAGGTTTTAAATCTGTGTTAGATTAATTAAACATCCTGGCCATTAGACTGAGGTTGCTCTAATGCTATGGCAGCCTGTAAGCAACTCAAAAACAAAAAACAAAAAAACACACAAAAAAACTAAGCTTGTAAATGCCTCAAGATTATGAGATGGAAATCTAAGGACAACCAATCACAATCTGACAACTTGGCTTTAAGCTATAGCACACCATATAATTTTTTTTCTTTGCTTCCACAACTTCTCTAGATAAGCCTCTCCCCAAGCTCATGTTGGTGGAGTGCTCCTAACCACATCTAGTTTGGGGCTGCCCTGTTAGAATCAGTTTTTGCTCAAATAAACTCTTAACATTTTAAGTGTGTCTGTTTACCTTTTAATGCCTGGCTCCTGGTCTCCCCAGGTGGCTCAGTAGTAAAGAGTCCATCTGCCAGTACAGGAGACATGGTTCCATCCTTGGGTTCGGAAGATCCTTTGGAGAAGGAAATGGCAACCCACTCCAGTATTCTTGTCTGGGAAATCCCATGGACAGAGGAGCCTAGTGGGCTATGGGGTCACAGAAGGTTGGACATGACTTAGAGACTAAGCTATAACAATCACCAGTAAACATAAGCATGAGAATGTGGAGAAGTTAAACCCCTCTGAGCCTCACTGTCCTCATCTATAAAGAGGAACTGTTATGTCTCACTTGCGAGCTGTCATGATGATTAAATAATGTAATGTATATAATGAGTGCATAACATGTTTTTATATGATGGGAGCTTTATTTATCCAATGCCTGGCTCATCCGGGATACTCAGCAAAAGCTTGTTGAGTTAATGGGAGCAGAAGAATCACCGATGTCTAAATACTAAGAACTATTATTCAGAAAATGTATTATTTGTTCCATAAAATAAGGATATTGATCTGAGGAAATAATATTTTTGCAAAGAGAATGTTCTTTTTACTGAATTGGGAGAATAATGACTATTTCAACCATTTGTTGTCTGTTGATTCCTATCCATGATTTATTTGGAAAAGATGCCTGTACAGAGGATAACCCTGTGGTAAAGCATTAACAAATTAAGCCCAATGTCATTAAGTCTGTCTCATTTCTCATTCGTGAGGAACTTCAGTAGATCACAGAAGCTGGCATGCTAATTCTCTCTCTGTTTTTCCATTTTTCGATTGCTCTGTACTTTGCCCTGCTTATTTAATTAAGGATTGGCTACTTAACAGGCTGTAGAAGAATCCTGTTTGGCTGCCTTCCATTTTACAAAGTTTAAGGAGGGAAGTGTCTCATTTGGATTGTGCAGACACCTCTGCCTTTGCTCATCCATATTCATGAGTCCCCCTGGTTGTTTTCTCTGTGTGAATTGCTCTTAACAGCTCGTTCTCCCTCAAACTCTTTGCATTCACACAAAGATGCTTCTATAACCCACAGGGACATTCACAGCAGGTTAAATCTCCATTACTGAGGGGCAGACAGGAATGTTAATTGATTTCAAATATTAACATTATTTCCTCTAAACTTCTCCTATAAATATTTTGCTTATAGCTATTTGAATTTTGGACTTTCTAAAGGCAAGAATGCTTCAGTTTGGGGCTTGTAGGCTGAATAGAAGCCTTGTAGTAGTAGGTGAAGCAAAGACAGCTGTGATAGTCTAATAAGCCTAAAAATTACCTCCAGATTACTCTAGGGTCAATGCAGGCATGACTTAGAAGAAACTTTTAAATTTCCTCCCTCATTCTTAATTTTTCTAGTTCATTCCATTCTTGTGGCTTATGTTTCCTGGATTTTAGCAGGGCTATTTAAGAAGGTGACTAGATAGAATTAAAACCCTTTTAGAATGGATCTTAGAACCTAAATTTTAATAGACATTTCTCTAAAAAAGACATACAGATGGCCAATAGGCACATGAAAAGATGCTCAACATCACTAATTATTTGAGAAATGCAAATCAAAACTACAACAAGGTACTACCTCATACTGGTCAAAGTGTATATAATGGAATATTGTGTGCATGCTAGGTCACTTCAGTCATGTCAAATTCTTTGCGACCCTCTGAACCCTCTGGAGCCCACCAGGCTTCTCTGTCCATGGGATTCTCTGGGCAAGAAAACTGGAATGATTGTCATGCCTTCCTCCAGGGGATCTTCCCAACCCAGGGATCGAAACTGCATCTCCTGCAATGCCTGTATTGCAGGCAGATTCTTTACCACTGAGCCACTGGGGAAGCCTAATGGAATATTGCTGCTGCTACTAAGTTGCTTCAGTCATGTCCGATTCTGTGTGACCCCATAGACGGCCTCCTACCAGGCTCTTCTGTCCTTGGGATTCTCCAGGCAAGAACACTGAAGTGGGTTGCCATTTCCTTCTCCAATGCATGAAAGTGAAAAGTGAAAATGAAGTCACTCAGTCATGTCCCTCTCTTAGCAACCCCATGGACTGCAGCCTACCAGGCTCCTCCATCCATGGGATTTTCCAGACAAGAGTACTGGAGCAGGGTGCCATTGCTTTCATCAAATGGAATATTACTCAGCCATAAAAAAGAATAAATAATGCTATCTGAAGCTACATGGATGGACCTAGAGATTATCATACTAAGTGAAATAATCCAGACAGAGGAAGACAAATACCATATGGTATCACTTATATGTGGAATCTAAAACGAATTTATCTATGAAACAGAAATAGACTCATAAACATCGAGAACAGACTTGCAGTTGACAAGGTGAATGCGGGGGGCAAGGAAGGGTTGAATTGGAAGTTTGGGTTAGCAGATTCAAACTAGTATATGTAGGATGGATAAATGATAAGATCTTCCTGTATAGCACAGGGAACTATACTCAATATCCTGTAATAAACCATAATGAAAAAGACTATGAAAAAGAATTTATATAACTGAGTCACTTTGTTGTATACCAGAAACTAACACAACATTGTAAATCAACTATACTTCAATTAAAAAAAATAGGTCTTAGAAATAATTTTCTTCTCCAAACTTGCTCTACTAAAATGGAGATTCAAAGAAGAGATTTGACCAGCGGTACAGTCCTAACGAATGTTATAGCTGCACCTAATGCCCAAGACTCCTTGAGTCCTCTACTAGCTACAACATGGTGTATAATCTTCATGAAGTCAGGGCACAGTCTAACAGGAAGTATTAGGTAGGCCTAAAGCGTATTTAATACCAGGCAGTGTCTGACTTCCCAGGTGGTACTAGTGGTAAAGAACCTGCCTGCCAATGCAGGAGACGGAAGAGATATGGGTTTGATCCCTGGGTCATGAAGATTCCCTGGAGGAGGGCATGGCGACACACTCCAGTATTCTTTTCTGGAGAATCCCATGGACAGAGGATCCTGGAGGGCTACAGTCAAAAGAGTCAGTCGTGACTAAAGCAACTTAGCACACACAGTGTCTGATTTAAGTTCACCCATGGGGTTTGTAAGTTTCCTTTTGAATGGACTTCTGGGAGTGCTCCTGGATGGTCCTGTGCCTCAGCACCCTCTTTGCAGATTCCCTCCTGGCAGCCTGAGATACTTCTCTCTCCTTGCACTTTCCCTATCATTTTCTTCACAATTAATTGGCTCAGGACAGAGGAACACCCATTTTCTTGCTCAACAGGGAGCTGGTTGGGCACAGGTAGAATCCACATTCTGCTTTAGGGCAACAGAAGTGATGGGTTCTTGGTATCTTCCCTGAGGACCCAGGATACCTTGTCTTAGAAACATGAAATACAGTCTGTGGTTGCAGGCAGCACTGATCAGTGGTTAAAATGATGGGTTTCTGCATTTGAAAGGCCTGTCTTGGGACCTGTCACCAAGAATTAGTAGTTCAAGCTGAGTTTTCCCACTTGTTAGAGCTGTTGCTGCTGCTAATAACAATAATAAGTACTCAACTCATGGTATTGTTCTGAAGATTAAATGTGGTAATAATGAGCATACATTCCATGTTTGAAACATGTTAACTATTGTTTTTAATTTTGTGATACACTAGCAACACATCCAAATTCAAATTAGTCTTAGAAAAAAAAGCTTTTTGTGGATTTGCCTAGAAGTCAATGTATATTATAAGTTAAATAAGCAGGGTGACAATATACAGCCTTGACATACTCTTTTTCCTATTTGGAACCAGTCTGTTCTTCCATGTCCAGTTCTAACTGTTTCTTCCTGACCTGCATACATGTTTCTCAAGAGGCAGTTTTGGTGGTCTGGTATTCCCATCTCTTGGAGCATTTTCCACAGTTTGTTGTGATCCACACAGTCAAAGGCTTTGTCATAGTCAATAAAGCAGAAATAGATGCTTTTCTGGAGCTCTCTTGCTTTTTTGATGATCCAGTGGATGTTGGCTACTTGATCTCTGGTTCCTCTGTCTTTGCTAAAACCAGCTTGAACATCTGGAAGTTCACAGTTCACTTATTATTGAATCCTGACTTGGAGAATTTTGAGCACTACTTTACTAGCATGCGAGATGAGTGCAACTGTGTGGTAGTTTGAGCATTCTTTGGCATTGCCTTTCTTTGGGATTGGAATGAAAACAGACCTTTTCCAGTCCTGTGTCCACTGCTGAGTTTTCCAAATTTGCTGCCATATTGAGTGCAGCACTTTCACAGCATCATCTTTTAGGATTTGAAATGGCTCAACTGGAAATCTATCACCTCCACTAGCTTTGTTTGTAGTAATGCTTCCTAAGGCCCACTTGATTTCACATTCCAGGATGTCTGGCTCTAGGTGAGTGATCACATCATCTTGGTTATCTGGGTCATGAAGATCTTTTTTGCATAGTTCTTCTGTGTATTCTNAACTGTGGTGCTGGAGAAGACTCTTGAGAATCCCTTGGACTGCAAGGAGATCCAACCAGTCCATCCTAAATGAGATCAGCTCTGGGTGTTCACTGGAAGGACTGATGTTGAAACTGAAACTGCAATACTTTGGCTACCTGATGCAAAGAGCTGGCTCATCTGATAAGATCCTGATGCTTGGAAAGACTGAGGGCAGGAGAGAAGGGGACGACAGAGGATGAGATGATTGGATGGCATCATGGACTCAATGGACATGAATTTGGGTGAACTCCAGGAGTTGGTGATGGACAGGGATGCCTGGTGTGCTGTGGTTCATGGGGTCACAAAGAGTCGGACATGACTGAATGACTGAACTGGACTGAACAGTGTATATTACATAAGGTTTTTTTCTATGGTAAAATATTCTGATTTCTGAATGAATTTTGAACCTCATCTGTTTATAAATTAAACTTGCTCCTTCTCTCCATCTTCCTTAATATCTCTTCAACTGGTTATAATGACTGAAATATCCTGAATCATTTTGTAGATTTTACTACTCAATTGAGTGTTTTCATAAAGGTACTCTCTATATATACATTAAACAAATTATTTGGTTTGGTTCTTCATGTAAATCAAAGGGTGGGGTGACCAGTTTCTTATTCATTTGCCCTATAGCTATAACCCAGTGCACACTCCCGTCATGTATGTGTGTACTTGGCACCTGCTGGCTTGTCCATGAGAGGTGTGGGCTGCTGCCCTGAAGGAAGGGAGCACTGATGAGTGTGCTGCAAACCCCAAACACATTTGAAGGCCCCTGAGCAATTTTAGGGAGAAGGAAATGGCAACCCACTCCACTGTTCTTGCCTGGAGAATCCTGTGGACAGAGGAGCCTGGTGGGCTGCTGTCCATGGGGTCACAAAGAGCTGGACATGACAGCAGCGACTTAGCATGCATGCATGCATTGGAGAAGGCAATGGTACCCCACTAAAGTACTGTTGCCCAGAAAATCCACTGGATAGAGGAGCCTGGTAGGCTGCAGTCGATGGGGTTGCTAAGAGTCGGACACGACTGAGCGACTTCATTTTCACTTTTCACTTTCATGCATTGGAAAAGACAATGGCACCCCATTCCAGTACTCTTGCTTGGAAAATCCACTGGACGGAGGAGCCTGATAGGCTGCAGTCGATGGGGTTGCTAAGAGTCGGACATGACCGAGTGACTTCACTTTCACTTTTCACTTTCGTGCATTGGAGAAGGAAATGGCAACCCACTCCAGTGTTCTTGCCTGGNCCTGATAGGCTGCAGTCGATGGGGTTGCTAAGAGTCGGACATGACCGAGTGACTTCACTTTCACTTTTCACTTTCGTGCATTGGAGAAGGAAATGGCAACCCACTCCAGTGTTCTTGCCTGGAGAATCCAAGGGACAGCAGAGCCTGGTGGGCTGCCGTCTATGGGTCGCACAGAGTCGGATAAGACTGAAGCGACTTAGCAGCAGCAGCAGCAGCAGAGCAATTTTAGAGGCTGTTTTTGAGAAACTACTTATGAATGATAAAGCGTTTTAATCATAACATCTTGAAGAAAGGAAAAAAATAAAAGAAGCCCAGTAAGGATGTTCTTTTTTTGTTATCTTGTTTCACTGGATGTATGATTCCTATTGGGATATAATTTTTCCCAGAAAGCAAAATTTTTGCCTTGTACAAATCAAAAGATACAAAGATCTATAGGCTCAACCAAGCTATTTGTTTTTCTTACACACAGAAACTTAGAATCCACATCTGTATGTATGGAACCTAGCCTGGGGATAAGATGGGAAGAAAGAAGTTTCCAGGAAGAACAGTGAAAGCGAGCCTAATTCAGAGAGAACTCCATTGCTTACTGTGTTGGGGAGAAAAATTAGGTGCGACTCAGTGCAAATTTCATAAAGGTTTAGTGTTAGAGGAGACAATAAAGTGAGATAGAACCATCTGGAATTATCTGAATGCTTTCTGTTTTTTAAAGATATGGTTAACGCTGACAATTATTTAGGATTCAGTAGAGTGTTTAAAAAACAGGATACTTAAGAAAAAGTAGGAAAGCAGAGTATTAAACAGAAATTGAATCACATTTCCTAGGGTGGGAGAGAAATAGTTACTTCTAGTAAAAGGGGCAAGCATAGAGGATACAGGCAAAGAAGTGGGGATTGTAGTCCGCTCTGCTCCCCTCCCCTACTCACAGCGGTCCCAGTGCAGGCTGAGAACACAGTAGAGACTTAGAGGATACTTGAATGATCGAGGACTGAAAAAGGGCTCAGTGGTGGTTTAATGAGAAGAAAAATTGACCTGTCAATTTCATTCCACATTTGAGCAGGTTTAATCATTAGACATTTCTTCCTAATCCTGAGATAAAACCTGCCTGTGCATACCTTTATTCACTGCTTCTAGTTCTGCCTTCTGGTATGCTATAGAATAAGTCATGGGTTTCCTCTGAATGACAGCTCTTCAAATATTTAAAGACAGCCGAGTTACATCTCTATGGCCTGCGGTCCATTCTTAACCTGTCCCAAGGCATCTTTAATTTTATTCTTCATCTATTCTTCGTATGACCTGTTTTAAAGATACTTTATTCTCTTGGCTTCTGGAGGCATTACAGTTGGTCAATAAGCTTTTGAAAACATTGGCCAGAACTAAATATTTCAGATTTAGGAAGCCATTTCAAAACAGTGAGGGACCATCCTTGTCTTGGATGCTGTGCTTGGAATAAACAGAAACAAGCTTTCCCTTGAAGTCTGATAGCCACATCTCATCATCAGCTCAATCTGAACTTTCATTCAGTTAAATACCGAGGTCTTTTTCATGCTGACTTTGTTAGGAAAATCTTCTTCATCCCACTCTTCTGTGGTTAATTGAAAAGTATTATCTTGAAACCTTATTCTGACCGCTATTAAAACTCATTTTATTTGTTCAGCTTAGTGTTCCAGCACTATCTAAGCTTTTTGAATCTTAATTTTTGCCATCAAAAGCATATTTTCTTACAATTGTGGCAGATGCTGATATAATAAACATGCCTTCTGTGCTTAATAGAAATGTCAATTGAAATAATGAGGCTGCATTTTACATGTTAAATTAGAAAAAAGTACAAGAATGAGACAGGTGTCAGAGGAAGAGCCATTTTCATAAAGCATTAGTAAGAGTATAAACTGATGAAAATATCCTGGAAAGCAATTTAACAATACGTAGCAAAATGCCAAAGAATGCACGTTCATTTTTGAAGTGTAATTTCTCTTCTCAGAAAGAATGCAAAGGAATTAATCTGATCAGAGAGAATAGGATATATATTATTTCAACACAATTTAGAATATTGAAAATTAGAGAACTCTAAATGTATCAGTAGGAGGCCGAGTTATATTCTATGTAGGCCATAAAATGAAATATTAAACAAGCAGCAAAAGTGATATTTTTTACTTGGCTAAATGGGGAAAGAACAGAATACATATCATATATATATATTTTTTTTTTTTTGAAAGAGGAGTATGTGTGTGTGTGATGAGACCATAGTGAAATATCTAGAAGGCCATTTTAACAATGATTTTATATTGGTGGTAGAATCACAGATGATTTTTACATTCTTATTTATGCTATATTATGCAAATTTTCTAAAATAAACAAGTCTTAGTTTTATAATTAGGAGAAATTCAATTTTGGACTTAGTGGGGGAAGAAGTATAAATGAATCCCAGTTCTCCTAACAGGATACCACAGGAAGTTCCTCTCTAGCGTGACACAAATGTTTACCAAATTGTCAGATCTCTAGCCAAGGCCTCTATGTGTTCTGTAAAGTGGAGTCAATGCCCCTTCGTTTTCATTTTTTCTCCTGTTGATTGTGTCTGAGGTTGGGTTCCCTGGAAACACACCCTGAGATGGAGGTTTGGCTGCCAAGGTTGCTTGCCGAGCGCTCTCCTTTGGATACTCTTGTATGGAGTATACACCGGACTGAGCAGAGGCAGAGGTTGACCAGCAATGCAGTTGCCGCCGCAGTCTTCTGTCAGTCCTCTCAGATGCTGAGACAGCCATCCAGATATGTCCTGTACTGAGACAAGGGATCAGGCTGTGTCCTTTGGTCTTTTTAAAATTTTAAAGTTATTATGCAATTTTAAAAGGTTACTTTCTATTTACAGTTATTACAAAATATTGGTCATATTCCCTGTGTTGTGCGATACATGCTCGGTTATCTTACGCTCAAGGGTTTGTGCCTCTCACTCCCCTACTGTTACTGTTTCCACCCCGCCAGCCTCTGGTGTGTTCTCCAGAGCTGTGAGGTGCTCTGGTCTTGACTAGTCAGTGGACGTGGGCTGCCTCACGGGGAACATAAAACTTCTGTGAGATAGCTCCCTTTGACTGAGATCAGTTCTCAAGGAAAGATTCATCTGTAAGTCACCAGCTAGCATTCTCAGTGGTTGGAGAGGGGAGTGCCTTTATCCTGAAGGAGAGAATCCGGGTGATGCCCCACAGGATCTACTGCAGAAGGGTACTAGTGCACTCCTGCCCTTTGCCCTAATTATCTTATTATTTTTTTTCAATGAAAATAATTTATATCTCCCCTCACAATCCCTTCCTCCTCCATCTCTCCCAGATTCCTATAGTTAAAGCACCTTGATTCAAATATGATTTTTTGAAGAGGTGATTGAAGAGTCATTCATTATTTATATTTAATGAGTGTTTTTCTACTGTGTGAGGCATTGTTCCACATGCTGAAAACACTGCAGGGAACAAAATCCCTTTCTCATAGGTCTTCTACTCACTCTTAGCCATACTGAAATTTTCATGCTCACCATCATCGCCAAGGCCAGGTTGACAGACTCTGCTCTTATGGTGAATCTCCTCCCTATAAGAAGTGCATTAGTCACACGTGGATACAGATTTCTGACTGCTCTCTTTAAGAATCGGTGTCTCAAATGTGTCCAGACACTTTTGAATCCCAGCTGTGGGTTCAACTTTTAGTACACATAAACAAGTAAATAACGAGCAAACAAACGAAAAGTAACTCCTCAACACTGTGCTGGTGAAACAGGCAGTTGTCTGATGGCTATTCCCTTGCTTCCTAGCATCATTTAAATCCAACCTAAAATCTCTTAGATTACTTCCAGGGATGTTTTCCCTGAATGAACAGACTTTAAAATAGCTTTCTTGACTCCTATTTGCTTGGCATCTCTCCTAGATAAGTACGATTTGCTTTCAAGTCTCAGTTTTACAATGAAATTGGGCAAGTGACTTTGTGCTAAGTTCAGTCTTTGAAAAGTGGGGAAGATAAAAAAAAAATTGGTAAGATGATTTCTCTCAGTGGAACAGTTCTCACGTTTTGAGAAGGCCACACTATTTCAGATGTGATGAAGAAATAATCTGCCTAACTACTAAAAAAAAATCCTGTGTGGGAGAAATGAAACCAGGTGGATAGAATGGGAATGCCATATTTTTTTCTAGACTTTTTTTTTTTTCCTCAAGACTTGGTAAGTGGTTAACTATAGAAACTAAATCACGTTTTTAAGCTTATAGTTATTTATTTGTGGATTTTCTTTTGTTGCTTTTAAATAAAAATTTGGTGATTGAATTAAAATTTTTAAAAACTAACACTGCAGTGTTTATTCTTTCATATAAAGGTGGATAAAGACAATTGGTGTAACTGAGAGATATAATTTTGTTGACCATTATCCCTACATTCAGGGTTAGAATCTCATTAAGCTTTTGTGAATATTTTGAAAATGACTGAGATACTTAGCAAAATGTTTGTGCATTATAGCAATTTTCTCTTAAAAACCAAGTGAAAGTTAATTTTTTTGATTCAGATTAAGGGCCCTACGTGAAACAAAACATGGTCACAAATCAGGTACTGTTTCTTCTTTCCAATGGAAAATTGTGCTTCCACACTGGTAAAAATCCAAGGCTGGGAATGATGCCATAAAATATTAAAATAATCAACAATAAAAGATACACAGCCAATTACATAAATTTATCAAGGTAAATCCCCCAATTAATCCTCATCTTAAGTGAAAATTCCATTTAAATTCATTGACCAATTACTTTACAAAATCAGTCATTTCCATGCAAGAATATTTGATATAGAACTAATAATAGGGTTGTTAGTACTTAGATTCATTTGTTCTGGTCATTCTTCAGCTTATCAGCACTTTCACCCCAGATACTAATAAGAGATACATCAAGAAAATACCATAGAGACTTAAAATTTTAACCACCCACATTATCATTATCATCTTTATTGTACCATTATCATTATCAATTCCATCAAAGCACTGCAAAATTCTTCAATAAAAGTGACATTTTAAGAATTTCTTACTGAAAATAAATGTTTTTTTGAAACACAAATCAGTTCCAGCTCACTTAAAATAGAAGTATTTTTTGTTGTTTATTAAGTATCTTTTTACATGTGTTATATTATTTCAAGAGTTTGTGACTAAGATATTAAAAGAGAGAAGAATGTTCTTATTAACATGGATGAAAAATAATATTAACTGGAAGAATGCCCCCTCAAACTTCTACTTAAAAGTTGGTTGAATCAGTTTCCTGGATATTAGTGAGGGTTGTCTAAGGTGACAAAGAGAAGCTATTAATAATCAGCTTGGGGGGAGGCTGGGGAGGGAGGCTCAAGAGGGATGGGATATATGTATATGTATAGCTGATTCGCATTGTTACACAGCAGAAACCAACACAACATTGTAAAGCAACTATCCTCCTATTAAAAATAAAATTTAAAAATTACCTTGACAGATGTATAGAAGCTATTAAAAACTGGTAATTGCCTCTGTCCTTCCAGGCTTCCATAACAAAATACCATGGACTGGTGATTTACAAATAATAAACATTTTCACAGTCTGGAGACTGGAAATTCAAAATCAGGGTGTCCACATGGTAGGGTTCTTGTTTCTAGACCTGTTTAGTAGACAAAGCTAAAAAATACACAACACTCACACACATGTGCACACATAAACACACGTGCACTAATGTTAAAAAAAACCTTACAAGTTCAAAGATTTCAGGGCTTAAGTTAAAAGCCATAGGGCTTTTAATTTAACCACTTCTGTTTTATATTGATAGCTCCCTTTCTTCCACCATCAAAATCCCTAGTTCTCAAGGACCCAGGGAATAATAGAATTTGAAGATCCCATAATTATTCATTTCCTTTATTTCACATAGTGGTCTCAGAATAACAATAATATTACCACAGCAATGTAATTACTAAGTACAGTTATTTTGAATGTATTTTTTCCCTATCACTCCCTTTATGAGTTGTACTTTTTCTGCATTTTTTAAATCATATGGCCATTATATACAATATTACCTCCTTGTTTACCTTCATTTTTGCCATAATTCATACACAGTTAACTTTAACCTTATCCACCAGTTCTTATATTGATATCTCTAGTTATTTTAGTTTTTTGAAGCCTGTTTTCTAGTAGATTCCTCAGAAATGGCCCATGAGAATAGTCTTTGAGCTCTTGAATGTTGATAATTCCTCTGTATCCTTTTTTGAAAATCTATTTTCTCTGGGTAAAATATCTGTACCTCATATTTTCTTTCTTTAATAATCTTAAACATGTTATTCCATTTTTTTCTGGCATAAAGTGTTGCTTTTGAAAAAGGTCTATTTTTCTTTTGCTTATAAGTCATTTATTCTTTTTGCCTAGATGCTCAAAGGATTATTTCCATATTCTAGTGTTCTGTAACTTTACTAAAGTGTGTCTTGGGGTGATTGCTTTAATATTATAAAGTGCATGGTATGCACTTTTAAAATATAATTTAAACTAAACTCTATTTTATTTCTGGGATGTGTTCCTGAATTATAGTTTTTTGTATTTATTTTGTCTCCCTTCCCTTCTTTTTAGTGACTCTATTATCACTGCATATGGTGACTGCAGCCATGATATTAAAAGATGCTAGCTCCTTGGAAGAAAAGTTAAGACCAACCCAGACAGCATATTAAAAAGCACAGACATTGCTTTGCCAACAAAGGTCTGTCTAGTCAAAGCTATGGTTTTTCTGGTAGTCATGTATGAACATGAGAGTTGGACTATAAAGAAAGCTGAGTGCCGAAGAATTGATGCTTTTGAACTGTGGTGTTGGAGAAGACTCTTGAGTGTCCCTTGGACTGCAAGCAGATCCAA
The DNA here is from genome assembly GCA_006410875.1 of Neotragus pygmaeus. Lineage (NCBI taxonomy): Eukaryota > Metazoa > Chordata > Mammalia > Artiodactyla > Bovidae > Neotragus > Neotragus pygmaeus. Next base: position 1,561,043 of record SJYV01024581.1, on the reverse strand, counting down.
CCAGTCCATCCTAAAGGAGATCAGTCCTGACTATTTTGGCAGGACTGATGCTGAAGCTGTAACTCCTTTGGCCTCCTGATTCGAAGAACTAACTCATTTGAAAAGACCCTGATGCTGGGAAAGATTGAAGGAGGGAGGAGGAGGGGACGACAGAAGATGAGATGGCTGGATGGCAATGACCAACTCTATGGACATGAGTTTGAGTAAGCTCCAGGAGGTGATGATGGACAGGGAGGCCTGGTGTGCTGTGGTCCATGGGGTTGCAAAGGGTCGGACACCACTGAGCAACAGAACTGAACTGATTATCACTGTGACTTTTTTTTGTCTAACTTCAGTATTTGCCATTTTCTTTTGAATCACTTTGTCTTTCTTTATATCACTTAAAAATATTTATTTATCTTTTAGGGCTGCCCCGGGTCTTGGTTTCTGCCCTTGGCTTTTTCTGGTTAGAGTGAGCGGGGGCTGCTCTCTAGCTGTGGCTCAGGCTTCTCCTTGCGGTGGCTTCTCTTACTGTGGAGCACGGGCTCTGGGGCATGCTGGCTTCGGTAGCTGTGGATTCGTTGTTCCATGGTATGTGGAATCTTCCCAGACCAGGGACTGAACCTGTGCTCCCTGCACTGGCAGGCAGATTCCTAACCGCTGTACCAGCAGGGAAGTCCCCCTTTACATCTTTTGATTTTAAAACTTTTCCTATTTTTATCTTCCATTACTCTTAAGGCATTTATTACTATGTACATTCATTGTTATAATCCTTATTTAGTCATTATTTCTGAATTAATTTTTGCTTTTCTTTAAAATTTTTTCCTCCTAAGTTCTATCTCAGCTTTTCTAATGCTGATTTTCATTGTTTTTTTCACATCTCTAATCACTGTTATAAAGCTGGTGGGTGTGTGCTAAGTCACTTCAGTCATGTCTAACTTTGCAACTACATGAACTTTAGTACATCAGGCTCCTCTGTCCATGAGATTCTCCAGGAAAGAATGCTAGAGTGGGTTGCCATTTCTTCTCCAGGGGATCTTCCCAAGCCAGGGATTGAACCTGCATCTTTTATATCTCATGCATCGACAGGCAGGTTCTCACGACTAGCTCCACCTGTGGTATGTTAAAGTCTTGTGAGAATACTCATTGATTTGGATGTCTTCTTCCAATCACCTTTTCTGGGCTGAGAATTCCTTTTCTTTGGGAACTGACTCTACAGCTTGTCAGTCATGCTTGTTTGGGAGCTGCTATATGTACTTGTTTCTGGTGAAACAAGTTTAGCCCACGAGTTCAGGCCCTCAATGCAAACTGAGTTCATCTCTGCGGCTTTTGATGTTGTCCTTGAATTCGATGTCTTTCTCATGACTACAGGCAGTCAAGTTTTCTGCCACGTGAAGAAAGTTATTTTGCACTCTGTGAGAACAATAGAGCCTAAAATACTAAGAGAGACAGACATGAAGATGGAGAAGGAATTCTGACTGCATTCGAGGTTATAGTTATTCTTGACGTTCAGATAGTTCCATGATTTCTCCCATCTTGGTTATTCTGCTTGATATCTAAGTAAATACCTTATTGCTAACTCTCCCTATCTACATGGGTATATTTGAGTAGGAACCTGTTAACAGAAAGAATATATCTTAGAATGTTTTTACATGGATTTTTACACAAGCAATAATGAAGCTTGTAACATAATAAACACTTTCAAATCCTGTAAGAACCATTTTTTTTTCTTCATTTCTGCCCCATTTTTCAGTGTCTTAAGGCTTCATCTTAAAGTATCCTCCTGTAAGCTTCTTTCACTCAGAGTGTTCTCATTCCTGCTTCACAGACAACTGTAAATCTTGGAATGGGTACACTTTCTCTTCTGCATATATATATACTATTTTTCCCTGATGTTTAATCTCTTTGTGTTTTCCTTCCATGTCCTACCTGGGCCTTTCGAATTCGTTATTCAACATAATTTTCCTAATTCTCTGCAGTGTCTATTCTGCTCTTTACTGTGCCCAAAGCCAATTTTCATTTTTGCTATTGCATTCTTTTCTTATTTCAACCAGCTTCCTCTGTAAATCTGCCTTTATGTCAACGTTTTTGTTTGCAGAGATGCCTGCTCTGGTTTTATAGAGTCTCTGAGATCTTTGTGAGGACACCGAGACCGAAATTCTTCTGTAATTTTAAAGAAAAGAATTTTCAGAGCCATGACCTCCCTGGGTCTTCAAGGAAATCTTTCCTTCTCTTCCAAATATTTTCTTTCCCTTACGTTTTAGTGGGCTCCATTGCTTATTTCGCTGACTGACTGGGGAAGAACTATCCAGGCTGGCGTTTTCCAACCAGGTTTGGTGTCCTTTGTCTCCTTTCTTCACTTGGTTCAGGCAACTTTCCTCCTCTCAATCTAAGCCTGAAGGTCAGAAGGTGGCATTTCACTTTTTTTCTGTTTATAGTCAGAGAAGGCAGTGGCACCCCACTCCAGTACTCTTGCCTAGAAAATCCCATGGACAGAGGAGCCTGGTAGGCTGCAGCCCCTGGGGTCGCCTGACGGGTGTTCATCACATATGACTGTGCTAGGACTGAAGTGACGCTGTGTTCGGGCTGCACTGGGTAACCAGCTGACATTCTCTGAACCATGTCACATACAAAGAAACACACTCATCTCAACAGTCCCGCCTCTTCCGTCTCTCGTAATTTTTGTGTTTTTTTTCTCCTTTTTCAAACACAAAACATCCCTTGCATGCTATCTTAATGTTCCGCTCTACTTCCTACTAATAGAATGGAAAAATAAAAAGAGAAAAGAGCTGATGAAAGTGACATAAAAGGATGACAGGTCTATGAAAATATTTACTTGCTTGTTTTCCTACAGAATCTAGCCATCATATTCTGGAGTTAGTTATACCAAAGGGAAATGAGTCAGAGATTTTTTCCTTTTCTTTTCTTTGGTGAACATCTTTTGCTTCAGGGTCAGATAATTAAGACATAAGGTCCTGTAATTTGCTTTTCAACTTATCCTTATTGACAGTGTATTTAGGGGAAATTGCATGGAAAATTTGGTACAATTTTTTTTTTCTTTTGCTATTGTCAGTTTTTGTCTCCTTTTATCATCATGAATGTTTTAATGGGAGATAGAAAAGTAGAAACATCTCACCTATATCCATCTTCCTTATTAAATCTCACTCAGTTTTGAGGAATTGTACTAGTGTTTATGGAGGCCAAAAAAATCTATTAGTAAGTTTAACATGTTTGCATTTTATTGCAAAAGACAGAAAAACAGAGATAGCCTCTGTTCTGGGGCACAGACTCTATAGTACAGTGAGTAGTAGCATGGACATTGGAATCATATAGAAACAGGTTTAAGTTTAGGCAACACCACTTTCTGTGACTTTGGGCTACTTATCCATTCTTAACTTCATTTTGTCATGCGTGAAATGGATGCAATAGTACTTAATTTATAGGGTTACTGTGAAGAATGTAGTTAGCATTGTGTTTGGTATATCATAAAAACTCAGGAGTTGATAGCCATGATCGGTTATTACAAGTATGACGAAATATATTATCTTTGAATTTCATGAGTGCATGTGAAATTCATAAGCCCTGTAAGCAGGATTATCTTATTCAATACTTTTAGAAAATATTTATGATACACATAAACCATGATATGAACTAGCATGTAATTATTTTAACAGTATGCCACAAATACTACCAAAAATAATTTTCCTGTGCTATGCACCTAACTCATATCTGTTAGCATAAAAATACACCCCTAGGCAATTTGTATAGGAAATGATTATTTAGTTACTCAATTAGGAAAGTGGCAATTGATTCACACAGAGTAGATGTCTAAAATAAAATTGTTAACTTGCTTTCCCTACAGGCATAATGGTTTCTTTTAAGAAAATAACAATTTCCCACATAAGAAATAAAACCAAAAGTTCTTGATAAAAATAGGAAAACAAGTTTGCACTAGTTGTGCAGAGTTTTGTCAGAGTCCAGCTGAGGAAGGTCGGTCAAAACACCACATGAGTGCATCCAAAAGCAGACCAGCAAAATCCCTGCTCATAGCCAGTGGGTCTCAAGGTCATAGAGCTTTGTCCTGCCTTGGCAGGATAGGCATATGGATCAAAGAACATAATTTACATCCAAACTGGCACAATTCTGGAAACAGAATATACATATATTCTTGTTAATCTCACTAAACCATTTCATGTGTCAAGAAAGTTACTAACTATATCCACCTAAAGCCAATTTTTGATTACACAGGAATGAATTGCATAATTTATCACTTATCTGGCTATATTGTTGCTTCTCCTTTTCTTCTTCCTCTGCTGCTCAATCCTTCTACAATCTATTAATTCCACACCCAGGGAGTTAGCTCTCTTCTATAACTAAAGTTTTATTAGTTCACCTCTGATAGCCACTTGTATAAGATATTTGAAAAAGGAGACATTTGAAACTATAATTTTTAACAGGGTGTTTAAATATGTGAATTTCATTTATTTGACTATTTTCCTTAAAAATAGCACAATGTATTTTTATTTTAAAACATATCCAGCTTCATGCAGTGTATTGAAAAAGAGATAAACGGACCAAGTTTAGCAAATGCTAAGGATGTGAAATAGAAATGACCATCAATTAGGGAGGAGCTATTGGTTCAGAGAAAAACTGACTTCTAAGGGGATTCACTGCCTTGGATACAGCGCAAGGTGAACTAGGCAGTTAACACGTGGTTTGATATAGATTCATGTCTTCAAGAAATTCAAAATGTCATATGCTAGGTACGTGACTCTGGAAAAGTCCCTTTTGATATCTTTGAGTCTCAGCGTGGTTAATTGTGAGGTGTGGTTCAAATGTAAACTCTGTGATGTTTACATAGATTCTTCTAATGAGGAGTCTGAGAAAATTCAGGGACTGAAAGTTCAAAGCAGCACAGGAAATGAGACCTTTGCTTGAAGAAATTAAACATAGTCTTGCAGAACAGGAAAAATTCTGAGTGAAGGGGACAAGGCAGCATAATGTTACGGATAACAGTTTACACCCCAGAGCTAGACCATCTGGGTTTGAACCCCAGCTCTGCCGATTACCTCATGTGTTACATTTTTGTTTCCAGTTTTCTTATCTGTGAAACTGGGGGTGATAATGATGATGCTTACCTAGTGTGGTTTTAAGGAGTAAACGTGTAAAATGCTTTGCTGCTGTTGTTTAGTCGTTAAGTCATGTCCCACTCTTTGTGACCCCATGGACTGTAGTCCTCCAAGTTCCACTGTCCATGGGATTTTCCAGACAAGAATACCAGAGTGGGTAACCATTCCCTTCTCCAGGGGATCTTTCTGACCCAGGGATCAAACCCGTGTCTCCTGCATTGCAGGTGGATTACTTACCACTGAGCCACCAGGGAAGACCCAGCAAAATGCTTACAATTAGCCTTAGTATACCCTTAATACTTATGAAATAAGTTTTGAGGAAAGAAAAATCAATTCTTAAATAGCCTCAACAGTTTTGTGCTAAGGGCATTTACTTTATATATGGATGCTTATTAGTTGACTGTTACTCTAACTTGGATATTATGTGGTCTGGAGAAGAAATGAAAATTAATTTAAAAATCTGTGTTTTAATTTGTGTATAGGATTAAACAATGAAGTGGATTATAAATAAATCCACTGTTGAATCTTTGTACCAGTCACAGGAGATCTATAGATTGTCACAACAATCCATCTGCGTTTGAACAGCACAAGCTTCCCTAAAGTCCCCAAGAAGGCCAATAAGAAGACAATTTGAAGGAAGGACATCTGAGTCTCCCATGGTAGGACCAAAACACTCACAAAGTATTGTAAATAGTTGCACATAATTCTGGAAGAGGAAGCTGTAAGAAAGTGTAATATCTAGCTTGAGCTCCTGTGGTGTGAAGAACTGGACTGGATGGATGGGGGATCTCACTGCAGCATAGTACTGTGACAGGTAGGTTTATCCCCAATTGTTTATTCTCTGTCCTATGCTTTGGCTAGTGAGATGTGAGTGAATATGATAGCTGTCTCACCCAATTGAAACTTAAACAATTGAGTGCTTCATCTCGAGTCCTTTCTTTCTGCCTTTACCATAAGGATAGCAAGTCTCAGATAGTGGCATCTGGATTTGGGGATGGGAAGACACATGAGTCCAGCTGAGTTCAGCAAGGCCCAAGTTAACAGGAAGAAAAAGCAGGGGCTTGTCATCAGCCGCTAAGAGATTCGGGCTGTTTGTTCCTGCAACAAAAGTTGACATGTACGGTATTGCTTGGCACAGTTTCCTCTTCCCAACTCCTTGAGGACATGGTCTAAATGGTCTAGGGCAATTTGTGATGTCAAAAAAACACTTTGGTACATTAGTCAAACTTTATTGTCTTTATTATCATATCCAGATGCCCTCATGATGTAAAACTAGGAAATCTAAGCATTTGTTCATGGATATTCTAAATTTGGGGCCCTTTTTGTTTATATCTTTGAGGGGTTGGTAATAGGTTTGGGGGACAAGCATCTGTTATCTTTTTCTACTGATGTTGAAGTACGACATATATTGGTGGCACTTGAATTATAATAATTCATTTGAAGTAGATGGAATGATAATAACATTTACTTTACATTTCTATAGCTTCTTTGGTCTAAGGCAGTCCAAGAACTCTTCAAACAGTGTCTCACTGCTCTCATTCATCCACAGGCAATGAGGTAGCTGTAATTATTGTACAGTGTTTGCAAACTGGAAACGTGGGAGCTAGTGAAAGATGGTGCCGGGCAATAAAGTATCTGGATGTTTGAAATTACATGGGCAAAGTATCAATGACCAATTACATTTAAAATAATTCCTATAATGTGCTCAGTCCTACTCATTGTGGCCCCATGGACTGTATGTAGCCCACCAGGTTCCTTTGTCCATGAAATTTTCCAGGCAAGCATACTGGAGTGGGTTGCCACTTTCGACTCCATGGGATTTTCCCAACCCAGGGATAAGAACCCGAGTTTCCTGCATTGGCATGTAGATTCTTTACCACTAGCGCCTCCTGGGAAGCCCCACTTTCTCTTGTAAACTATGATATATACTACACTATTTTTGGACAAATGAAGTTCAACTTTATAGTGGAAGAGAGCAGGTTAGTGATCTCATTACAAGATGAAGCATCTGTTTTCAACCCTACCATGAATATTTCAATACATTTCCTTACCTTCCTTGTAATTTCCTTACATTCTCTGTAAAAGTGATATAATTTGCTTTTTTCTCATTTCATTCATTGGAATTTTTAAAAAAGTTTTCTTTGTGGTTAAGTACATGATTCAGTTATAAACATCTAATAGTTTCAAGAGAGCAACGTTTAGTCTTGGTTAACATGGTACATAATTTTAGATATTTCTATCAAAGTAGATTTTTTTTTCTTTAGACCCTTAATTATGTTTTCTCTGTTTGATATATTAGGTTCTGAAGAGACATACTAAAATCCTTCACTGTGATCATGACTGCTGTCAATATTTTGCTCAATCCTTTTCCTTCATTGACGATCTCAGCACTATTCACTACTTCAATTCTTTTTCTTGATAATTTCAGCATTCCTGTAGATTAACCATTCAACACCCTGTTCCCTTATTATCAATTATTTTTTATTCCACTTGTCCTCAGCCACCCTCTCCGTCTTCATCAATACTTTTAAAAACTGTCATTACTAATAATCAAAATGGTTTCAATTTTAAGCTCTCCCACTCCTGTCACTGCCAGGGCTACGCACTCACCTGCATGGTACCTGTGTGTTCTTCCTTGCCTTCTCTTAAAATGATGGATCCCTGCTTCTTTCAAGAGCAACTTCTTTCTTTTGTAATCTATCCTTCGTTTACTTTTCTACACATGGATTTGTTTGCTCTTTTCCAGCAAGTCTTCCTTCTCTTTCCTTCTCTCCAGCCTCATTAATCTTTTCCTTTTTACTGATCATTCCCATCCACATACATACAGACTGTAGAACTCCCATAAAAACACAAGCCTTTCTCAGATTCCCTGCCTCCCCCTGACCCTGCAGAATACTGTGCCCTTTCTCTCCCATCTTGAAATATTCACCATGTCCAGCGCCTCATTCTACATTTGCTCTTGAACCCATTCTTCTCAGACTTTGTCATTCTAGTTCACCAGAACTATTCTTTTAAAATTACTCATGACCTCCCTGTTGCCAAATCTAGTGATCGGTTCTTAGTCCCCACCTTCAACCACCTGGCAGCATTTTTATTATAAATAATTGTTCCTTCCTTGAAACACTTCACTTAGCTTCTGGGACACTGCACTCTCCTGATCTTCCTTTGCCTCCTTCTCTGTTCCTATCTGTCACCTTCTGAGCACCCCTCTTCTTTTTCATGCCCAAATGAAGGAGTGCTCCAGGGCTTGGAGCTATTTATCATCTCTGTATACAAGATTTTTCTGGTTTTCTCAATGCAGCGTGTTACAAGTCTTTATATATTGACAACCCCTGTGTTAGTCTCTCACGGCTTTTCCCCTGAGCTGTAGGCTTATGAATCAACTTTCTGCCCTTTAGATGTCTAATAGGTATTTCAAATGGAATTCTTGGTTTTTCTATTCACATCTGCTGTTGTCTTAGTCTTCCATCTCTGTGCACTATCACAACAAATTATCTACGCCAAAAATCCAGGGGTTATCTTTGATTTCTCTCTTTTCCTCATACTCCACATCAATCATCTTTTTAAAAAAAATGTCAATTTTCCTTTTTTTTTTTTCAATTTTTATACAACCTTTAAAGGTTAGTTTTTGATTTATATTACAAAATATTGGCTGTATTTTCTGTGTTGTACAATACATCCTCGGGCCTATCTTACTTCCAACAGTTTGTGCCTCTCACTCACCCACTGCCCCCTCCTTCCCTCTCCCCACTGGATGGTTCCTTGTATCTGTGAGTCTGCTTCTTTTGGTTGTATTCACTAATCTGTTGCATTTTTTAGATTCTACAAACAAGTGATACACAATATAAATCTTTCTCTGTTCATGACATTTCACTTACCATAATGCCTTCCAAGTCCATCCCTGTGGGTGTAGATGGCAAAGATAATCTCTTGTCTTTTAAATACAACCCAGATTCGGTTACTTCTCAGCACTTCACTGGTCCAAAACACCACCATCTCTCTTTTTGATTCCTACCAACCTCTTGGAACTCCTCTTGTTGGCTTTCACTTTTCTCTCCCTTCAGTCAGTTCTCCAGAACAGCAGTAGGAGTGATCTTTTACAGATAATAACTGCTTAAAATCTTCCAGTGATTTCCAGTTTTCTTAACTAGGAAAGCTTCCCTTCAGTGGCTCACAAGGCCTACCTGTTCTGGCCCTGACTCCCCTCCAGGCACATCCTACTCTGCCCAGCAGTCAGCTCCAGCCACTCCATTTTCTGACTGCTCTTTGAACACTGAAGGCTTGCTCCTGGCCTTAGGGTCTTCATGCTTGCTCCTCACACCTGCAGTTTGCTGCCTCTAGAGCCCCATACTGCTTTCTAGCTTTTCTGACTCTTTGCTTAAAAAGCATTTTTTAAGAGCGAGACCCCCGCCCCTTTTATAGCTCTTTTTTAAAATACACATTTTTTGATGTCAACTATTTTAAAAGTCTGTTGAATTTGTTACAATATTGATTCTGTTTTATGGTTTTTTGACTGTGAGGCATGTGTGATCTAAGCTCCCCCACCAGGGATTAACCCTCACTCCCTACATTGGAGGGCAAAGTCTTAATCGGTGGACCTCCAGGGAAGTCCCAAGAGAGACCCTCTGTGATAATCATTTCCTAAACAATTTTCAGTACCATCCTCTCATCTCTCTCCTGCTTTATTATATATTTCTTTGTTTATTGACTATTTCCTTCTATGCTGAAATATAACAAGTTCTAATGATTGTGAGAAATGTGTCCATCATGCGAGAATCAGTCTAGTCACTGGTGTCTCTCTACTTAGTAATGCTTAGCAGATTGCAGATACTCAATAGACATTTGTTGAATGACTATATGCATAAATTATTTTTTGACATTGGCATATAAACATCATTGTGTGCTCTTTGTATTGAAAATTTTATAATTTAAAAATTTCCTTTGTTTCAGCTAATGTGCTGCTTATGACTTCAATATTATGCTGCCTGTTTTCTGTTTTATTTATAGTGGATCACTCAACCTTGGTGCCTCTTTTTATTTATTAACTTTTATTCAAAGTGATATCTCCTATTTCAGTGCTGATTTGCCAGGTTCAGATCAAATTGTTCCATGGCAGTAGTGGTTTAGCAGCGGCTAACCTATGTTGGACACGACTGAGCAACTTCACTTTCACTTTTCACTTTCATGCATTGGAGAAGGAAATGGCAACTCACACTCCAGTGTCCTTGCCTGGAGAATCCCAGGGACGGGGGAGCCTGGTGGGCTGCCATCTCTGGGGTTGCACAGAGTGGGACACGACTGAGGCAACTTAGCAGCAGCAGCAACCTATATCAACAGCTGTAATTCTTTAGATCCAGCGTTTTTCTTGAAGTAAAGCTCTTGAGTAAGAGTCTTCTCCTATGGCCTGGCTGGCGGTGGGGTGAAGAAAAAGGCTATAATTGGTAGGTCCTCCTCGTTTGCTTTTGTGAAGTTCAAATATTACTTGTGTGCAAGGATGGAGGATGGGTAGAGATGGGACCTTAATTCACATTGCTAACAGATGAGCATGTTTTTCAGTTGCCAAGTCATGTCCGACTCTTTGTGACCCCCTGGACTGCAGCACGCCAGGCTTCCTTGTCTTTCACTGTCTCCTGGAGCTTGCTCAAACTTATGTCCATCAAGTCGGTGATGCCATCCAGTCATCTCATCTTTTGCTGCCCCCTTCTCCTTTTCCCTTCAATCTTTCCCAGCATCAAGCTCTTTACCAATGAGTGGGCTCTTCGCATCAGGTGGCCAAAATACTGGAGCTTCAGCTTTAGCATCAGTTCTTCCAGTGAGTGTTCAGGGTTGATTTCCTTTAGGATTGACTGATTTCATCTCCTTGTAGTCCAAAGGACTGTCAAGAGTCTTCTCCAGTACCATTGATAGTCCTAAAAGGTTGATCTGAGGGGAATATTATTCACTAAACTCATTTATGAATGGATCCTAGTATTGAATGACAGTACATGGTAGAAGTCTGGGTGTAATTTACCCATTTACCATGAATCCTGTGGTTGAACTCCTCTCTCAAAATCATTTTCACAGCCGTTAGTCTAAGCTGGGACAAAGACTGGCATTTCTCTCTCATTTTAATCCTTAATATTTCTGTCCAAGTCCCATCTGCCCTCATTGCTGAATGGGGAATGTCAGGCAGCTGTAAATAATAGAAGACTATAGTGTATTCCTACCCAGCTGGTGACACATCCAATATGATGATTTTTGAAAATTGCCTCACATGCATACAGTCATGGAGTACTTTCTCATGTCATCAACCCTAAGTCAGTTGCCGATAATCTAAAACCAGTTCCTCACTTTTCCAGACAAATGTGTCATTCATCTTAATGTTTTTCTTGACAAAGGCAACTCAGCCACTAATCCTCTCTGGTCAGGTTAGTAAACCAATAAAAGAAATAAAAATTAGAAGTGGCCAACTGGGGATTTTTTATCCCACTTAAATCTTATTATAAACTTACTACTTGAAAAAACTCAAGTGTAATACATCGGTAGGTAGGGGAAGGTCCAATTTTGGTCATCAGATCCAATAATGAGAGCAGATTCTGAGATATAACTACTGATTGTATTTACTTATTTAATGAGGGCTGTGTAAACTCAAGCCTACCAGACACTGAAGCTTGTCTAACTGAGCTTTACACAATCAATTCAATTTTCTTGAACTTTTATATTTTAGAGAACTTGCTGATTAAGTTACTATTCTTCTCTGTACATTGGGAATATAATAAAAAAAATAAAAACAAAATCCTCAGATTAAATGAAAGAGCTGGGAGGATTTCCTGCCCCTGCTTTGATAGTTAGGTTCTCTTCCTGGCCAATTTGTCAACTTTTTGAGCACTTCCTAAATATTCACTCGCTTGTTTACCCACTTACTCATTTGTTCATTTTTGCTGGGTAACTTCTATGTGTTAACAACTGTTCTGAGATCTGAGGATAGGTCAGTGAGCAAAATAGATACCTTCTTGCCCTATGGAGCACTCCTTTTATTAAGGGAAACCAGTATTTTAAAAATAAGCAAGTGGTCATGCAAAATAATGTCAGTTTGTGAAAACTGCTACAGGGAAAAATAAAACTAAACTCAGTGGGTAATTTACCTCTCCGTAAAAGAGAAAACTTTTTGCTTTCAGCTATGTGATTATTAGTGTGACACCCCACTGAAAAGATACGCCAGTTATCATGGGGATAAACTGAAAGCCTTGATTTCTTTCTTGTTTGATTGTTTTTCAGGATAATGGTTTCATGAGAGATTACCCAGAATGTCCTGGAGGCTCTTATTAAAAACTCAGATTCCTGGGTCCCACCCATAAAACCATATTAAACAGACTATTAAACCATGACCTCAAGGGATCAGGCCTGAACTTGTGTGCCTTTGAGTGAGAACCCTGGCTAACTGGATATGCTGCCAGGACAGGAGTTACTGCAGCTACGTAAGGAAAGAAAAGGACATTTGGCACAGTCATTCTCTTTATTATTGGCACATGGAGGAATTTGTTAGGAGCAAGTATAGACAGTTTGTGGCTTTTATTGACTTTTCCTCATGCTTAGGCTCTCTAGGCAGGAAAACGTCAGAACCGGTTTCATGACCTCAGTATAGAGCCTTAGTTACCGAGGCTCCTGTGGCACCCCAATATTACTTTAAGGTCAAACCAGGCAGGTGTTTTGATGGATCGGGTAGCAATTTACAGCTGGACAGGACTGTGATGTGATTTGATCTTCTAACTCTCTGTACTGGATACACAAGGATTCGACTCTTAGATGAGCTGTGTGAGTGTACCCACGAAACAGAGAATAAAAAGACAATCGCTCATATATGTGACATGGCTTTATTGTCAGAACTGTAGTGTCTTAATAGACAAGACATAGACCAAAACTTCAAAAAGGAGAGATGATAATAATTTTGTTGGTGGTGTTGCTTTATAGTTTATTTTTAATTGGGGATAATTGCTTTACCATATTTTGTTGGTTTCTGCCATATATATCTGCATGAAGCACTTAAAAGTTAATGCATATCCTCTCCCTCCTGAACCTCCCTCCTGCCTCCTACCACCTCCCATCCTGCTAGGTTGTCACAGAGCACTGGATTTGAGATCCCTGCATCATGCAGCAAATTCCAATTGGCTGTCTAATTTTACTTGTAATATATATGTTTCAATGCTGTTCTCTCAATTCGTCCCACCCTCTCCCCCCACCCCCTGTGCCCACCATGTTCACATATTTTTTTTCCTCTATGTTTGCAATCATAATTTTTGACTGATGTTCCTCAATTTTTTAATAGGACTTTGGACAATAATCCCGCATAGAGCAAATAAGTTTGTTAATTACCTAGTGTATTATTTGTAATCAGTAAACCTCAGAGGACACATCAGGAGGTTATATTGCTTGAGGTTAAAGATTATATGGGGCTTCTAGTGATTGTGGTTCTGTTCTGCGGTGGTGGCTTGCAAATCTGCCTTCATAATGATGTTACCTGAGGAGCTTAAGAAAATCTCCCTCACCTCCAGATATTCTGAATTGTTCTGAGGCAGAGCCTAGGCTGCTGCTGCTAAGTCAATTCAGTCATGTCCGACTCTGTGTGACCCCATAGACGGCAGCCCACCAGGCTTCACCGTCCCTGGGATTCTCCAGGCAAGAACACTGGAGTGGGTTGCCATTTCCTTCTCCAATGCATGAAAGTAAAAAGTGAAAGTGAAGTCGCTCAGTCATGTCTGACTCTTCGCGACCTCATGGACTGCAGCCCACCAGGCTCCTCTGTCCATGGGATTTTCCAGGCAAGAGTACTGGAGTGGGATGCCATTACCTTCTCCAAGGCAGTTGATTAAAAACAAAAAACAAAAAACAAAAAAACAAGCCTCCTAAGTGACTCTAAAGTGTGGTCCAAGCAGAGGGTTACTCCCCTATGATGCCTTGATCTTCATGGATCTTCACAGGAGCAGGCCTTGTATGTTCTCATTAATCTCATCTTTTTTATCCAGTTTTCACATTTAACCAGAAGCAAAGCACATGTTAGCCACCCTAGATGCTTGTCAGGGAATGGACCCTTGAATTCACAACCACTCAATTATCTATCAGAAGTTGACTTAAAAAATATTATTGAAAATTATTCAATAAAACCTCACTGGGTTTCAAATAAGGGGAAAAATAGCCCCCACAAGTATTACTAGAAAACAAATAATCAATAGTACCTAGTTTTTAACCACTAACAGAATTTCTTATTTATTATAAACTCTCTTGTCTTTTTTAAATTCAATTCTATGTATTATCTTGCAGTATTAAACTTTTTTTTGACATACAAAAATCCCCTATCAATACACTTCAATGATAAGCTTTTAAAAACAGGGACTGCATCTTTTATGTCTCTAGTCTTTTGTATTTCCTCAGAATACAAATGGTGCCAGGAATCTAGTAGGTGTTTGATAAATATTTTTAAAAGAATGAATAAATCAGTGAATGAACAATTGATTCTTGTGTCTCAGGTGACAATATTAATTGTAAAAAAATAAAAGCAAGTACCATAAGCTGTATTAAAAAGCAAAATTAATCCTGCTAGTGACATCCTTCCCTAGGTAGAACCTTCTTCGTCTTCTTTCTGCTGAGTATTCTGGGCTCCATACTTTCAGCAAGTGTGTCGCTAAGTGAGAACCTGTATGCCTGCTTAGCAGGAGTGATGGATGGCAGTTTATCAGTTTCTTCCTATACTGGTGGCTGAAACTTATGGCTCTCAGCACTTGCCACTTGCTGGTGATTGATGGGTTTGTTTACTACTTCTTCCTTTGGTCTGGAGGGAGATACTGAGTGGAGTTTCTGCCAGCACTCTGGAAGGTTTGGCTCAGTCCCAGAGCCAAGAGCTCTGCAGCCCAAGCTGTGTTTATACCACAGAAGCCCTTGGGCTTTTTTGGGTTTTAATCACTTTCCTAACAGATGTATTTCTGTTAGGATGGACCAGGCATTGAAACTTGCACTCTGCTCATTAAAACTTAAATTTTGTTTGGTTATAATGCAGTGTTTATTTGTTTATTTTTTGCCTCCAACAGAGAAATTAAGTGGAAAATGTTTCTTTCAATCTGATTGCTATTTCCACTGTTATATTTCTGACCAAAATTAAAGAGACTACTGAATATAATGTCAGATTATTAATAACCCCTTTTTGCTTGAACAAGAGGGTTAAGTGGAAACAAATGCATATATAAATTAACATGCTGCTTGCTATCTGTGAGAAAGGAAAATGTGTGTGTGTACATGAATAATTATGCTTTACACACACAAGCAACATATCTTTACTTTCCATTATCTGACAAGGTCCATAGTGTGTTAATTGCAAACATGGGCTTTCACACAAAAGTAGGAGTTACTTTTAATTTCACAGAACTGTCCTGTGAAAAAGGAGGATGGGAAATCAAGTCAAAATTAATAAAGTGATTTCTGTACTTTTTAACTAACAGAAACCAGCATATACACAGTTTGATAATTGACTTGCATGGCTTTGTTTGCCTGGCAGCCTCTCTCTCTTTTTTTTTCTTCTTTTTTGCTTATTGCCTTTTCTGAAAAGCCCATGGAAACCAGATCTGGTATTTTTATTGTGCTGAAATGATTCTGGTAAAAACAGGTTCTAAATAAACACGACAGGTGTCAAGAAAAGCAGCTGGAACTGGTTTAGATGTCTCACAGATGGGAAAACATTAAACTGGAAATGGAAAGAAAGAACCTTGGACTGTCTGATACAGACACCATTGCGACTGTGAATTTTTGACCATTTCCAAGAGCTGCTAACCACCAGCCTTCACTACACTATGACGCTGAGTTGGAAGTGAAAAAAGACAAGAAAATTAAACTAAGAGCCATGTCCCTTAGAAGGACAGAAGAGGAAGGATGAAGCTATATCTAGCTGAATCAAATTTTTCATTAGAAATATACAGCTCTTTCCTGAACAACTCTTTGGTGAATAAAGGTTCTTTATAATAAAATTGCCTGTGCTATAATAACTAACAAATAAAATTCATAAATTGTATAAAGCAATACTGTTAAATTTCCTATCCTGTGGCTTCTAATTCTTCAGGCCATATGAGTCAGGACTTGAAAACTGGCAACAATAACAAATTATTTCATTGGCTCTAGTCTTTGCAGAATCTTCCTGTATCCCAGTGTTTCTAGAAAAGTCCAAGGCGTGTTTTGTCTAAGTTCACCAAGACAACTTTTTTAAAGCTTTACCATTTCTTTGGTTTTTGCTCTTATTCTTAACTTCCTACAGTACCTGAGAATGTCCTTCAAGTGCTGCCACTATTTACAGTGTGTGTATGGGTCAATATTCTGGGATTCTGTTGGTTGTAAGTGACAGAAGCTCAGTTTAATTTCATTTCGATTGCTTGGCTGATGAAATTCAATGGCAGGGCAGCAGCTGTTTCAAGAACAAGGGGAGTCGAGCAATCCAACCCTGCCAGGAGTCTCCCTCTAGGTTTTCACATTTTTGCCTTCCTTTGCTTTCTTCTTATCTTTAGCCTGGTGGCTCAGCCGGTAAAGTATTCACCTGCAATGCAGGAGACCTGGGTTCAATCCCTGGGTTGGGAAGATTCCCTGGGGAGGGGAATGGCTGGATGGCATCACCGACTTGATGGGTGTGAGTTTGAGTGATGATGGACAGGGAGGCCAGGTGTGCTGTGATTCATGGGGTCGCAAAGAGTCTGACACAACTGAGCGACTGAGTTGAACTGAACTGAACTGAAGGAGAAGACTCTTGCGAGTCCCTTGGACTGCAAGGAGATCCAACCAGTCCATCCTAAAGGAGACCAATCCTGGATATTCATTAGAAGGACTGATGCTGAGGCTGAAACTCTAATACTTTGGCCACCTCATGTAAAGAGTTGTCTCATTGGAAAAGACTCTGATGCTGGGAGGGATTGGGGGCAGGAGGAGAAGCGGACGACAGAGGATGAGATGGCTGGATGGCATCACCAACTTGATGCACATGAGTTTGGATGAACTCCAGGAGTTGGTGATGGACAGGGAGGCCTGGCGTGCTGCGATTCATGAGGTTGCAGATTCAGACATGACTGCGCTTAGTCGGTGAACTGAACTGAACTGAATAAAGCTTTTAACAATGGAATCCATTTTTAGAAAAATCCTCTTTAATAATAGATGTCATGCTGCAGTCAGTTTGGAGCTCAGAGATCCCCTGATAACTGAACAGGATCATAAGATGGAACAGTTTTGCTGTTTGCAATTGTCCCAAACACTCATCCATCAAAAACTTCAGTTGGATAGTTATATAATCTAATGAAAGGGAAAAGGAGAGAGGAAGCATTTTATTTTGTTTAGGATACATAGCTTTAACAATTTATGAACTGAGAGAAAATTTGCTGTTCAGTGGATATTTTGAGGCTTATTTTCACCTCTCACTCTATTTTTTTAATGTCTCTCCCTCAAATCTCAAAATATTTAGATAATTTCCTTTTCATTGATCATCTGGGTAGAAAGGACAGCATTTCACAATCTCAGCATGCAGAAAGTAAATTAGAGAATTAAGCCACTTTCCAGGTATTTCAAGTTAATGCCCAGTCCCCAAACAAAAGAAACCCCTGGAACAATTTCCTACCGTTTCAATTATCTGACTCTTTCAGATGAATATGGATTATTTTGACTCGGATTGTTTTTTTGGTATACATCTATTTGCCTGAGAGACAGAAGCGCATGGATCACTGAAAAGGTCTGAAATGATTACTTTAGAAATATACTGTGGCCTGCAATAAAAGACTGGTTTCCCAAACTTTGTCTGTTTTGAAAGAATTTCAGAAAACACCATGAAATACTTACTGTGAGTTACTTCTGGAACTCTGCTTGCTGCAGCTTTAGGTGTGGCAAGCCTCAGGTCCTCATCACAGAATGCCATCCTCCAAAGCTGGGGAGAGCCTGATGGGAAACCTCTGGAATATGCTGAATCCTATGGAATCAGTCCTCAAGGAAATCAGTCCTGAATGTCCATTGGAAGGACTGATGCTGAGCTGAAGTTCCAATCCTTTGACCATATGATGCAAAGAAATGACTCATTGGAAAAGACCCTGATGCTGGGAAAGATTGAAGGCAGGAGGAGAAGGGGAGGACAGAAGATGAGATGGTTGGATGGCCTCACTGATTCGATGGACATGAGTTTGAGCAAGCTCCAGGAGATGGTGAAGGACAGGGAAGTCTGAAGAGCTGCAGTCCATGGGGTTGCAAAGAGTCGGATACAACTGAGTGACTTAACTGAACTGATGGGATTAGTCATCTCTGGGTGGCCAATGTCCCCAGAAAGCAAGGGACAGGCTGTGGAAGAAAGCTCTTTGCTTCATTTTTTTTCTTTTGTGCAATGTGCACAAAACCTTCAGTATACTAGATAGCAAGTTTATTATATTCTATTTGTATCCATAAACAATTTTAAGGAGAAATTATATGAAACAAGTAATTTGAGAGGCTCACTATTTTGGTTGTGGATTTGATTACTCTTTTCTTTTTCTTCATTCTTCCTGCCAAATTAACTTCTAATTTTGCGTGGTAGAGGAGGTTGAGTTGACATTATGTGTTTTGAAGGGTCTCTGTGGTCCTAATAGCTATGATTGTGTCTTTAGAGGAGGGTCAGAGTGAAAGGAGTGGTGGATCCTCATGTTGTGGGGAGAACTCCATCAAGAAACAGCGAGGGGAGTGTCCCAGTTTCAAATGTGGCCACTTCATGTATCTGGAGTGAATATTTTATTTTGTGAATATCATATTTAAATGTCTGAATGCTAGGTGACATTTAAGTCAGTAGTTTCAAACTTTTTGGTCTTAGAGCTACTTTACTGTTTTAAAAATTACTGAGATTTTTAAAGAGTTGTTGCTTACATGGCTTATAACTATGAATGTACAGTGCTTAGTTGTTCAGTCATGTCCGACTCTTTGCGACCCCATGGACTGTAGCCCTCCAGGCTCGTCTGTCCATGGGGATTCTTTCTTCCAAGGAGTAAGCGTCTTTTAATTTCATGGCTGCAGTCACCATCTGCAGTGATTTTGGAGCCCCCCAAAATAAAGTCTGACACTCTTTTCACTGTTTCCTCATCTATTTCCCATGAAGTGATGGGACCAGATGCCGTGATCTTTGTTTTCTGAATGTTGAGCTTTAAGCCTTAAAATGGTCATTCTGAGCAATCTTTTTTGATATTACACCACAACTAGGCAATCAGTAGTTCTTAAAGCTGAAGCTGTATCAGTGAAACTTTTGTGTGCTGTTGTGTTTGAATCCTTTTGTCTGTCTTGCAATGGGACTGAATCTTTTAACTGTGTTTGGTTTTATAATATCATGCATTGGTTACTTGGAAAATATTGGTTCACTGAGCTATGCATATTTTCCAAACATTAACACTTTTTATTTACCATTCTATATGATGAAATCACATTCATTAACATCACCACAGATCCCATAGAAAGTGAAAGTGAAAATTGTTCAGTCGTGTCCAACTCTTTGTGAGTCCATGGACTTTACAGTCTGTGGAATTCTCCAGGCCAGGATACTGGAGTGGGTAGCCTTTCCCTTCTCCAGGGGATCTTCCCAACCCAGAAATCAAACCAGGGTCTGCTTCCATTGCAGGCAGATTCTTTACCAACTGAGCTATCAGGGAATGCCTCCATAGAAAAGCCTTGCATTGTTTTGAAACTGTTAGCCTCAGTGTTGGGTCTGAGTTTTTCAAACTGCTAATTTTTGTTGAAAGCTNACCAGGGTCTGCTTCCATTGCAGGCAGATTCTTTACCAACTGAGCTATCAGGGAATGCCTCCATAGAAAAGCCTTGCATTGTTTTGAAACTGTTAGCCTCAGTGTTGGGTCTGAGTTTTTCAAACTGCTAATTTTTGTTGAAAGCTTAAAATCAAGCATTGGCAACAGATTCAATTAGCTGTTTCCTATAAAGTAACAAGGTAACATTGTTCTTTTTTGAGAAAATATCTGCCAACACCCAAGTCTGAATAATCACAATCAGTATTGTCAGCTCATCTTCCAAGTAAAAATTATTTTCTATGAAAAGAGCAGCCATTTCAGGTTACAACTCAAACAATGGCCCAGGTGCTTTTCATTGAGATCAACATGCTATGCAGCAGAGTGCTTTAAAAGCTGGTAAGAGAGTCAATCTTAAAAGTTCTCATCATAAGAAAAAAATTAGTAATTCTGTGTGATGATGGATGTAAAGACTAACTGTGGTATCCATTTAGCAGTTTATAAAAAATATTGGCTCATTATGCTGTTCACCTAAAACTGATACATGTCACATATATCAACAACAAAAACAAGTGCTTTAACTGTGTGTCCCGTTTCTGCACACAGAATATTAAAGCTGTGTAATTTAGGGTTTGAAGTATTTTTTAGATTTTTTTTTAATTTCAGTAATTTACTTCTTCCTAATTATAGATGATGAAATGAGGTTCTGAGGTCACAACACTGATTGGGGACACAGGATTTAAATGGACAGCTGATGAGTTAGAGCTTCTAGCATCTTCCCTTGTTACTCTCCTCCCTGTGAGAGAGCTGCAGAGACCTGCTCCCCACTTCCTACGTTCTCCCGAACTAGGAAACAAGATGTAACAGCTTCACCCAGATATCTCCAGTCACTTGGCAGAGAACTGGCATATTTCTCTAGTCTTCCCAGCCAGCAAGACAACCATCCTGGACCTCACCCCCACTGCAGCCGTCAGTGCGGCCACCAGCACAGCTAAGCTCTGGGTCCCAGAGGAGATAAGGCGTTCAGAGGCTTGGCTCCTGAGCAATGAAGCTGTGATCAGAGTGACACTGGCCAGCGCTGTTCTCAAGATCTTAATTGTGGTGCTGACTGCGTACCTCTTGTGGAAGAGAGTCAAAGGTAAGTGGTCTGGAACCCCCAACCTCTCCCCAAGATTCCTAGCTGGGTGTTTCTCAGAACCCTCCTGTATCAGAATGTCCAAGGGTACTCGGTAAAGATGCAGAGCCCTGCAGGACCTGAGGTCTGGGCTTGGGAATCTGCATTTTACTTCCTCAGGTGATATTTGTGTGTCATCAAGTTTGGGGACCACTTCTCACAACCGATCCCTTTCCATAAACCTGATCATTTTCCAGTTCTTGTCTCCTGACTGAATCATTTCTTATGAGTCTCACCTTTGGTTCACGAGAGTGGAAGGGAAAGGAGGGCGGCTCCACTCAGCAGGCACTGGTTGGGCACCCATTTTCCAGGGCCTGGCTTGTAACTGGAGATGCAAAAGAAAATAAAACACAGGCCCTGCCCTCAAGGAACTGGGGGATGGGAGGATGGGGGCAGGGGGACAGTTGCCTCAAGGGTTAATGCTTGATGCTGGGAAAGACTGAAGGCAAAAGAAGAGAACAACAGGGGCTGAGATGGCTGGATGGCATCACCAACTCAAGAGACATGCGCCTGAGCAAACTCCATGAGACAGAGAAAGACAGGGAAGCCCAGCGTGCTGCAATGCAGGTGGTCACAAAGAGTTGGTCAGGACTCAGCCACTGAACAACAACAGTGGGAGGTGGATAATCAAGGATAATCAAGGAGGACTTCTCAGAGGAAGTGACACCTGCATAAACTATCAGAGAATGGAAAAGAATTAGCCAGCAGATGAGGGTCGTGTAGAAGTCACTGTCCTTCCAGGGAAAGGAAAGTATTCTGGGAACTCAAAGTAGCTGGGGACTGTGGAGGAGCCAGGAGGTGAAAGAAGACCTTGGAAAACATACCCCAGCACAGAGAAGTGGTTAAGGCTTGAATATTTTAAAATTAACATTTCTTAAGAGCATCAGTGAGTGAAACTGCCATTCACATTACTATCATCATCATTAGCATTTTTATTTTAAGTACACTATTAGCTCATCGGTGCCGTTACCTTGATTTGTGCTTAAGCACTAACAGTTTCTCCTGTTATTGCTTTTCACCATCAATACAAAGGCCGATACTGTGGAAAAGACATTAGCATCATAGTATTGCTATGAAAATAGCTCTGATCTCATAGACTCCCTGAAAATATCTCAGGGGTTTCCAGGGGTCTTGGTAACACACTTTTAGAACCACTCACCTAGATCCTCAACTGATTTTTAAAATATTTTTGCATAGTATAGAAGTGAAAAAAATGGGGGACACGAAATTTTAATGATGTAACAGATTATAAGTTTTCACAAGAATTTTCATATTACAAGAAATAACAATATATTTCCCACTGTACAAAAATAACTTCCAGAAGTCAAAAGCAATGTGTTCTCAAATTTATGTTAGAAAATGATTAAAAACTTCAACAAATATTTAAAAATACTATTATTATGTTGTATAGAAATGAGAAAGTTAAGAAGTGATAAATATATAGATATACTTTGTTGTTAATTTTTATTTGACAAATTTCTACCCCCTTTGCCCATTTCTCCTGATACAATTTTATTAAGAAATTTTAATAGTTTAAAATCTATTATTCATGTATATGCTTCATAGAGGAAATTTCATTCGTCTGTTTAAATGAACATTCACTTTCGATTTTAGGTAGGAAAATCCTGGTGTCAAATCAATTCTGTAAGCATGGCCAGTGCTGCTGCAAAGCAAGTAGAACTGTTACATGAAACCTATGTCTCTTACTTCGCAAAGTGCTCTTCCTTTCCCCCCCTCTTTTTTCCTTCTTTCTTTCCTTTTTTTT
The DNA here is from genome assembly GCA_006410875.1 of Neotragus pygmaeus. Lineage (NCBI taxonomy): Eukaryota > Metazoa > Chordata > Mammalia > Artiodactyla > Bovidae > Neotragus > Neotragus pygmaeus. The sequence continues at coordinate 1,538,255 of SJYV01024581.1, read as the reverse complement.
TTTTTTTTTTTTTTTTTTTTTTTTTTTTTTTTTTTT